>SSNP01000293.1:87223-102403 GCA_006937955.1 Pachypanchax playfairii
TTAACACTTTGTTTTTTGCTTTGCTTACCTCTATGTGCTTTTTCAAATTTGACGGAGAATTCTTGTAAGCGAGAAGCTCTCTGACTTTGGGTCTGCACAGGACACAGTTCATTCGCCATGAATCCTTTTTAGAGCCAACAAACGTGAACATTTCCTTCAAGTAAGGCCATGGGTGGTAATTCTGGGCTTGTTCGTCCCGTTCATCTGGCTCGTCCTCCGACGTGGAGTCGTCAGGGTTTACCGCTACCACTTCACTGTCCTGCTCTTCGGTATCAGACATGTTGCTGCCTGGTTCGGTTCCATAGTCCGCACATTAACGAATCTTTCGTTGAAGTTGCTGGAGTGAGTTAGCTTGGAAAAACAGCTACGCTACCAAATGCCTGCGGGCACAGAGAGCATGTGCGTGGTGGTAATCTCTGTAGCCAGTTAAAGGAACTTGGCGGAGCTTGCGGAGATGGTTTTCTTCTGGTCTTTTCTTCCTGCATTAAAAGTAACGAGCTTGATGATTTGAAAATGTACGGGGTAAAAAGTACAGATACTTGTGTTAAAATGTAACGGATAAAAGTAAAATGTACTCAGAAAAATAAATACTCAGTAAAGTACAGATACCAAAAAAATGTACTTCGTTACAGTACTTCGTTACTTGTACGTCGTTACTTCCCATCTCTGGTGACGTAGGCCCGGGAAAAAAATCTACGTCATGTTCTGTTTCAACCAATCACAAAATTCACATGCAGTAGCCACCGTTCAACCCTAAGAGGGCAGCACTAAGACGTTTTTTGACCTAAAAGTGTCGAATTACACAAATTTACAAGAAAATGTCCAGGAACTCAAAGATTGCATTAGTAAAACCCATTTATACAATTTATAAGCGAATAAAAGTTGTTTTTGGGTGCAGTTACACTTTTTCTAAAAGCTAGAATGATAATGCAACATCTCTGCTCCAGATTACCTTGAAAAAAATATGGAGCTGTTTATGCTTTGAATGATGACCTGTTATGTTCAGTAGAATACATTTTACAATTATTACTTTATATTTTTATGTGAACACATTACATGTATCTATAACCCAGTTTATCAGGCTTCTGTCACTCATTGATTAAAAAGAAAATTTCAATAACCGTATGCTCAAACACAGTTGATAAAAAAATGTGTGTTAGTTGTGAAAAAAATAAATAACCAAACTTGTACAACATGTATAGTAGCATTTTTAATAAAGTATTTTTACCAACATTCTGTTTAGTTATTACATATGCACCAATAAGCTGAATCTCAACAAATCAGGAAGCTATCAGGAGAATGATGACAGGCTTCTGGCAGAGTTCCTGGACATTAAGGAGACATGTCCCAGTCCTGGCCTGAGTGTGAACCTGCTAATTGAAAACACAGCTACTCCTGATCTCACCAACAGTGAAACCTGTATTATGTACCACATTACAGGATACATAGTAAACAAAGTCATAAAACATTCCAACATCTGTGATGAATGCTTTACTTCAATAACACAAAATTATGATAGTCTGGAAGGAGAGCACAGTACCCTGTTGATACTGAAGGAATTCAAACAAGGGGTGTTGTGTTGACCTTCACATGAAGCCTTTAGTCTAGTCCAGAAAGTTGAGGAGATGTTCCGAGCAAGGTCTAGTGCATCTTTCATGGAGCTCCCAAATGCCATTGACACTCTAGAGAGAGAAGCAAGACTGTTACAAAGCATGCTACCTGCATGTCATGATGTGCAAAAATAAATAACCAGCAGATTCATCAAGCTGAGACTGCGAATTGCAGCAAAACAAAGTGCTGTCCAATGCTGGGCATCTTGCAAGTAAAGCCAAACAAAAACCATAAAGAAAAAGCAGCAACACAAAACAACTTCTTGTAGCACCACAAGCAAGCCTCCACCAAACACCTTGATTGTTGCCATGGAGGAACTGGGTCTCTCTCTTGAAAGCCGCCCCCCACCCACGCCAGCTTCAGCACCAGTATATACGGTATGTTTGTAGGGATGGTTTTGGTTCCTTCTTCATTAATTTAATTGATTCTACATAAATTACTTCAACTATAAATGGTATTGAAATATTCAGGAAGTAAAAATATAAATTCAGTGCATTCGCTTTGGTATGTATTGTAATAAAGTAATCTTATAATCAGGGGTGCACATAATATTTTTGGCCTGGTTCTCAGAAGAGAACCTAGGGTTGTTGCTTGGTCCTCATATTTTTAAATGTGTCTCGCTGTGTCTCTTCCGAGCTCCTCTGCTTTGTTTTTGGTTTCATCAAGCTTCAAATTCAGTCTGTTTACTTTACCTGGCTGTATATTAGTTTCAATAAAAATCCTTTAATTGTTGAAAAAATCAAGAGAAACCAGTAAAATATAAAAATACTGGTAAAAAAAACCTTCAGAGTTCAGGTTGGATTGTTTATAGGTTTGATTGTTCACTTTAATCTACATTTAACAGTTTGGTGTTGAAATTTATTAGTCAGCTGTTGGGGCTTCTGTCATTTACTGTAACTGTTTTTTGTTTTGAAATGATGAGGATGTTTGTAATGTGATGCAGTCAGTTAAAAAGATACACTGGACAGTTATGGGGCATTGACTGCATATTCCATAGTGCTTTGCATGCATTCAAAATGGAGCGGATCACAGACAAATACGCTGATACTGTTGATTAAAACAGGTGGTTTTCTGTATTTTATAGCACAAAAAGGTAGTTATACACGTCTGTGCCACGATGGTCTATTTGTCTTATTCAGTGAATTTTTTCAGTTTTGAGGCAATGCAGAATCCTGCAGTCAGCTGCACTGATCTGACTGACTGAAAATCCGTCACACTGGCAAACTGATACACAGAGACAGAGAGAGACGCAGCATCAGTTGATCAGCTGGAACTTTGGCGCTCTGGCTGAGAAACATATCAGTCAAACAAAAGAAGTCAACGGGATTCTTCATTTATTTGACAATGAACCCCGCCTCTGATTAACCTAAAAGTTCACGCAGCTCAGCCAAACCAATGTTAAGTATGCAAACGCGTGTTGCAACTTTTCATCTGGTGCGCATTTTATATTTTGACAGTGTGTGCGGACCTGCGGACCACTTATGTGCACCCCTGCTTATAATTTAGATTTTCTTTTGACAGCCTCCCCATCAACCAGTCAGCTCCAGCACACCGTCATTCCACTTACCAACTTATGCATCCCTCCATCACAGACCGAACTGTCCGTTGTTTCTGATCAGCTCTCTGCTCAGCCACTACTTTGAAAACATGAAGATGGACACACAACATGTGTAACCTGTAATAGTTAAATAAGATTTTTTTTTAGTTACTCTATGACATTTATTTATTGATAGTTATGTTATTGTTAATTCCTATTTCTTGTCATTCCCTACTTAATCACAAAGCTCTGAACCCTTGTCTGTTCAGGCTGAGCAGGTGGAGAATTTCAAATATTTGGGGACACAGATAGACACTCGTTTCAATCTATGATAAATCACTCCAGCGCCTCTATCTTCTCAAGAACCTAAAGAACTTAAATGTCAAGACAAATATTTTAATTATTTAATCTGTCTAATGTTAAATGGCATCAGATTCCACAGCTTAGGTGCTACTACGGAAAAGGCCCGATCACCTCTGAGCTTCAGCGTAGTCTTCGGAATGACTGGTTGCCACTGGTCAACAGACCAAAGGACGAGAAGGGCTGTGTAGCTGAATTAAGTCCGATAAACAGGGGAGCACAAATCTGTGTTAAGAGATTTGTAAGTTAAAAAATAACTTTAAAATGGACTCTAAAAGCAACCAGCAGCCAATGAAGTGAAACCAACACTACTGAGATATGTTGAGACTTACAGATGCCCGTCAGCAAGCGAGCAGCAACATTTTGAACCACCTGCAAGCAGGAGAGACAAACTTGGTTAATCCCAACAGACAGAGCATTACAATAGTTGAGCTTCATAGTAATGAAAAGATGAACCAATCTTTCAAAGTCCTTCTTTGTTACAACAATATTAATCTTTGACAATTGTCTCAGTTGAAAAAAGCTGTATTTGACAACACTGTGGAAGTTTAAATCTGAGTCAACCTTAATGCCCAAATTAGTAACCAAGGGCTTTTCAAGTGGAGACAATGAATCCAGTGGTGCAGACAGAGCAGACGGCAAACCACTAGGAGCAAACAAAATAACGTCAGTTTTCTGTTTATTAATACTCAGAAAGTTTGATGCCTTCCACTCTTTAGCCTCCTTAAGACATTGAAGAACACACTCCTTTGACTATTTTAATGAAGTATAGCTCTGACAGTAATCTGCATAAAAATGAAAAGGCCAAACATATTTGCAAAAAAATAGTGCCCAGAGGAAGCAGACAGACACTTAACAGAACAGGGCTGAGAATGGAACCCTGTTGCTCACCACAGTCAAGGAGGGCAGAGAAGGAGGAGACTTACGCCGGGCTCACACTGCCTACGGAACGGCTTCGGTCCGGCTTTTCCGCAAGCTACCACTCACATCTGCTCCGGATAGGGAGTGCAGCCAGCTCCGGTGCTGGGTGCGTAACGTCACCCGCGAGAACAGAAGTTCACGTGGGTTATCGTTTTGTCGGGACTTCACACGAGAACATGTCCATTATTTAGCAAATGTGTGAAAATGTGTTGTGGTGCAGGCTTTCGGGACCCTGTGTCACCGGGTGTGATGTAATGTTTACATTTCCTATTAGCTCGTGTGCTGTCTAAAAAGAAGAGTCAAGTTACAATTGTTTGTACACTCGTTTATTTTGAAAAAACACCGGATATTCAAGCCACACTTCCTGTATAGTTCGTCAGATTTCATCAAAGTTGACGCGGATCGACTCCGGCGTCCGGAAAAAATTGAACCTTGCGGATTCTTTGCGTAGTGCCGTACGGCCCCCGTAACCGGACCCGCACCGCGCGGAGCTACTGTGAGCCTTCAAAGGGATTTTAATCTAACGGAATACCTGCGGGGTCCGCACCAGACCGGATCTGGATGCAGTGTGAGCCTGGCGTTAGTCACCAAGATTGACAGAGAACCTCCTATCAGGAAGATGCAACCTGAACCAACTGAGGGCAGACACTCGTATGCCGACATAATTTTCCAAGTGCGACAACAACATTTTGTGGTCTATCAACAGCTACAGTCAGGTTGAGTAACACAAGTAGAACAGAATCACCAGCATCTGTAGCAAGAACAATGTCATTAAAAATGTTCTCTAATGCAGTCATTTTTAAAACCAGATTGAAATGCCCCAAGAATGTGAGAGTTATATAAAAAAGCCATAAGTTGGATGAAAACATTTTTTCCAAAATTTTGGACAGAAATTGAAGCCTAGATATTGGTCTGAAATTGGACAGAGTAGAGGGGTCCAAACCAGGTTTTCTGAGAAGAGGTTTTACAATTGCATGTTTAAAATCCAGTGGCACCTTACCAGATGACAGACTACTATTCACAATTTTGAGAACATCAGGAGCAAAAGTGGACAGAACATCCTTAAAGAGGCGGGACACAGCATCCGAACAGGAACTTGAGGGGTTTAAGCTTTCCTACCACATCAAATATCAAATACCAAATATGCAGATTTTGCTTTCTTCACAGTCCTCTGGTAATCATGCCCATAGACAAAATAATATCAGCAGACACCCCATTGGCTGCTGCGGCGCAGGAAATGCAGCCGCCATTAGAGTTGGGTATTCGACGCAGACACGTAGCTCAGCGGTTCATACAGGATATGTTGTTCAGCGTATCCCTGCGTTAATAAACGGAATATTGAGACCAGAGCTTGCGGGATTTCAGAGGTAAGACTGGATATCGAGATTTTTTTCTGACAAAATACATATTTTCTACTGTATGTCCACCAGCCTGCTAACAGTAGCTACAAAGGAACACAGCTGTAGGACGCATCAACAGCCTCATTTCTGATTAATTAAATTGGAGAAAACCGTTTGTATCAGTGACTCTTTCTGTGATGTGAAAATCTTAGTTCACACTCCTGAGAGCAACAAAAGAAGCAAGGACCTCCATTTTGTGAATGGACTCTGTCACTCTCGACACCTATACGACTGGTCCCAAAACTCAGTCAAAAACCCCCCACTGTGAAAACAGTCTCCAGTTTGAATATGGTCTGAGAGCCTCTTTGAAGCTCACACACCCTGCCGAGATAATTTAGAGTAAATGCTGATGTATTTAGAATTCTGCCTCTCCTGGACATCATCTGATGAGAAAGAATAAGCGTTCCTATGTTAAACCACTAAAATGTCAGGACACCAGAGCTCGGAGTCCACCATTTCCTGCCTCCCTATCAAAGGATAAATCTTTTTGTGTTTGGATAACATATGCCAAAGCAATCTGTGTTGCTTGAGCAGAGACGGGATGTCTCCTGATCTCACCAAACCCCCCCCCCCCCTTTTTACAACAAGATGTCACTTCAAAAGGCCAAACCCAAATGGTCACAATGGCTACGTTTACATGCGCCAAATTTCCCCAATCTGATTAAAATCTTGGTCGATCTGAACTCCCAAATCCCTGTTTACATGGACACTAACTGAAATGATCTGATCATGCCATGAGTACACATGCACCAAGCACTCAATCAGGTTAAATGAGTTGAGCATGCGCACAGCGAGTTGTCTTTCCGGGGGAAGAAAAAAAAGTAAACAAACTCCGTCCTTTCTGCACGTCTTTCCCGCCCCATCGTGTGCTCGAGCTGACTCACGTTATCCCCAATATGGACCTTCTGCGGGTGATTACCTTTATGTTTGGGTTTTTACTGGTCGCATTAACCAAGCTAGAGAATGAATACATATTACTACTGCTCCTCCGCCACAGGAGAGGAGAGCAGGATGACAGGATGACTGCACCAGCAGACCACTTCTGTTTACCTCCCGCTATGTTTCCTACTTGAGTCTGCGAAAGTGGAAATTTCGTCACGCTGAAGTTGTACGCATGCGCAAAGGGCTCTTTTCACCCTTTCTTTCCGAATGGGTGTATACATGCACGTCTATCCGAATGGAGATCGGACAAAACCACCCCTCTAGATCGGAAGTAAATTTCTTTCGGATCAGGCTGCATCGGATCAAAACATTCGGGTTGACATGTTTACATGACGTCTTTTTTATCCGATTGGGCGTTTATTCCGATTAAATGTGCCCATGTAAACGTAGCTATTGATTGAATCAAGAAGCCCTTTTGAGCAACTGAGAGACTTCAGTACACATATGAAATATTTAATGTGATCACAGTTAATCCCATCAAACCTTCCTTACAGAGGCGGCACAAACCATTATCTTTGCTCTGAAGTAATGTTCACCCAGTTTAACTAAATGATAAATGAGTTGATGTATATCTGAAAACTATATTCAGTGAAACTCTGATAATAAGCATGTAAATTCCAGATTTATGCAACTGTTAATCTGACCAATGACTGTTCACCAAAAGTCCTCTCCACAGGAAATATCTAGGAAACACTTGGTTTTGAGAGAAGTATTTCTACATGAATTAATGATACATTGTTCAGTGAATAAAACAAAATGTGTTTAAATCACTCTCTTCAGTAAGTCGCTATAAAGAGCAATGTAATCTAAATTGATTTAAACAATGCCTTGGTTGACCATGTTACAGATTTCATTAGGATATGTTGAATTAACCTGCAAATCCCTTCTTTATTACTCAGGAATATATACTGATATGTGTAAAAGTAATATGTCATTAAAATAAGGAAAAGCTGTTTGTTAATTCTTGTTAAAAGATAAAATTGATGGTAATTGTAGTTTCACAAAGAGTGGATGAGTAAGCGTTTTTGTTTGATATACTTTAAGAATCTGTAACCGATACCAGAGGGATGTCCTAAAATTTAAATTCCCAAAAACGGATTTATCATTGGCTAGAAGCCAGTGAAACCACACCCAGAGGTGAGCTAAACAGCTGTATAAATTTACAGCTCACTCTCCTGCATTTCTCTCACCTGCAACCTTTTTTGGCCCTTTTTTCTTTTTTCCTTTTTTTCAAGACTTTCGTCATCTTCATCTTAGTTTTTACTTAATTTTTCTTTAAGCCTACTCGGCTCTCGTTTTATCATTTTCATCTTTACCTCGTTTTTCGAGTTTAAACTTTTGATTTTATTTTAACCAACTCCGCTTTTATTTGAAACTTAAAGGAACTTAAGGCAGTTTTACAAAATCTGACTCAGTGCTGCCGCGACAGGTGCTGTGGCTAACTGCAGCCACCAGCCAAGCCGGCACGGGAGCGCGCACAGACACTTTACAGACTGTTCGTCTTCACAGCACTGCACCGGGGAGGCTAACTGTCACGGGCTCTGACAGCTTGTTGACCCACATGCTGGACTCAGACTCAGACACAGGCGTTTTTCGGTGCAAAAGTGAACAGGTTTATTTACAGGTGCAAGTGGACAGTACATATATATACAGTGGAGATAGTGCTCGGTGATCTGGTGCGTCAGGTGGATCTCAGGACTGTAAGGGGAGAGGAGAGTTAATGCTCGAGCCGGTTGATGAGAGCAGGAGATATTGCAGGGAGAGGATGAAGATGCGTGACTCACAGATCATGAAGGCAGAAAACTCTCGGGAGGAGGACAGGTCCAGTGCGGTGCTGTGCGGGAGGTGGTGAGTCCAGGTCGGGTGAGCACGCTGGAGGGAGGTAGGTGCGGTTCCAGGAGATCAGGTGCTGGACACGGAAGGATCCTCAGACACACAAGGAGCAGGGTGACGATAATCCTGAAGACAACAGGTGATCACACAGGCAAAACTCTCACACGAAGCACAACAAGAATCTCGGAAATAATCACAGGGAATAATCACTAGGAATAAATCACTAGGACGGCGCTTAGAAGTTACCATGTAGGTTAACAACCAGGCGCTGAATGAACGTCTGCCTTGTCCTTAAGTACCACCCTGCTCCTCATCAGCTCTGATCTCCACCAGGTGTAATCAATCTACCTCGCGCTCCAGCGTAGCTTCTCTCTGCAAGCAGATGACTCACCCGACACAGAAAATACACAGCACATAGTACACTGAACCTGACATTACCTCCCCCTCAACGACCGCCACCTGGCGGTATGGCACGAGATGCCTCAAAATCCCTGATGAGCTGGGGGTCCTGTATGAAGGAGGCCGGCACCCAAGAGCGATCCTCTGGTCCGTAGCCCTCCCAGGCTACCAGGAACTGCCGGCCTCTGCCACGTTTCCGCACGTCCAACAGACGGTCCACGGTGTAAACCAGCTGTCCATCAACCACACGGGCGGGAGGGGGGGGAGCGGACGGAGGACACAAGGGGCTTGAAACAACAGGCTTAATGAGAGAGACATGAAACACTGGGTGGATCCGCATAGAAGCGGGCAGGCGGAGCTTGACAGTGGAGGGACCAGGGACAGACACGATTTCAAAGGGACCAATGTAACGGGGAGCCAGTTTTTTATGGGTGTTCTTTAGGTGAATGTCACGGGTGGAAAGCCATACCTGTTGCCCGACGGTGTAGGTGGGCGCCGGGAGACGCCGCCGGTTGGCCACCCTGCAGTTTTGCTCCTTGGTGCGTTCCAAGGCGGCCACCGTCTGCGCCCAGGCGCGCCTACACCGCCTGACATGAGTGTTGACAGACTGGTGAGCAGGTGGGTTGTTCTCGGAGGGCAGCAGGGGGGGCTGGTAACCTAAGGAGACTTCAGAGGGAGATNGCGCGCCGTCGGAGCCGGAGGATCGGGCTCGGGTGGTGCTGACGCAGGCTGTGGAGGAGGCTGAGAGAGAGCAGACAGCTGGGCCTGCATGCTTTGCAGCAATCCCGCGATGTCCTCCAACCGCTGGTGGTTGAATTGCTGCCGCTCACATAAAGAGTTCAGCACTGTCTCATGCCTCGCTAGCAGGTCCTGCATACCTGTCAACGGGGATCTGGCTGAGTCCGCTGGGTCTGACTGGCCTGGTTGTTCTGTCACGGGCTCTGACAGCTTGTTGACCCACATGCTGGACTCAGACTCAGACACAGGCGTTTTTCGGTGCAAAAGTGAACAGGTTTATTTACAGGTGCAAGTGGACAGTACATATATATACAGTGGAGATAGTGCTCGGTGATCTGGTGCGTCAGGTGGATCTCAGGACTGTAAGGGGAGAGGAGAGTTAATGCTCGAGCCGGTTGATGAGAGCAGGAGATATTGCAGGGAGAGGATGAAGATGCGTGACTCACAGATCATGAAGGCAGAAAACTCTCGGGAGGAGGACAGGTCCAGTGCGGTGCTGTGCGGGAGGTGGTGAGTCCAGGTCGGGTGAGCACGCTGGAGGGAGGTAGGTGCGGTTCCAGGAGATCAGGTGCTGGACACGGAAGGATCCTCAGACACACAAGGAGCAGGGTGACGATAATCCTGAAGACAACAGGTGATCACACAGGCAAAACTCTCACACGAAGCACAACAAGAATCTCGGAAATAATCACAGGGAATAATCACTAGGAATAAATCACTAGGACGGCGCTTAGAAGTTACCATGTAGGTTAACAACCAGGCGCTGAATGAACGTCTGCCTTGTCCTTAAGTACCACCCTGCTCCTCATCAGCTCTGATCTCCACCAGGTGTAATCAATCTACCTCGCGCTCCAGCGTAGCTTCTCTCTGCAAGCAGATGACTCACCCGACACAGAAAATACACAGCACATAGTACACTGAACCTGACACTTTCTCTCTCAGTTGCAGGATTCTGTCCCCGAGTTGTACAGAAGCTGTTTTAGATAACAGGAGAACATTCTCTGAATGAGGCCTTGTTCTACAAATCTTTCTGCACTTTAGCCAGATAAAGTCATGCCACTGCATTTTACAGCAATACAAGGTTCACTTTGTCTCATATGGACACATGACATAATGATGTCTGAATTTATCCCACTGTGGACACAAATAATAGGTTAAAGCATCAGGAACTTGATGGAAAGTTTGTAAAGGATACGTTTATTTAAAACATATAGAAGCCAGAAACACATTTTGCTAATTCTCTAATGTTCTGTGTGAATCGGAGCGCAAATGCACAGCCAACAGGGTAACGGAGCTGACTGTGGCTGATGTCACCGGTAAGGGACAGAGTAGAATGGGTATCAGAGACGGAGGCAGAGTCGTTGATCCAAAAAACAGTACAATATAATCCAAATAGACAGACAAACACACTGACAAGGAGGAGGTCCAGAACGATCCAGGGTCCAAACCTTCTGAAATAAACAGACTGTGATGCTAGTGATGCTGGGTACACAACTCACACACGACAGGTGACGCAGGGAGGAGTAAACAGGTGCAGGGAGTGAGACAGGTGACGCAGGGAGGTTTAAACGGGTGCAGGGAGTGAGACGGGTGACACAGGGAGGAGTAAACAGGTGCAGGGAATGAGACGGGTGACGCAGGGAGGTGTAAACATGTGCAGGGAGTGAGACGGGTGACACAGGGTGGAGTAAACAGGTGCAGGGAGTGAGACGGGTGACGCAGGGAGGTGTAAACAGGTGCAGGGAGTGAGACGAGTAAGGCAGGGAGGTGTAAACAGGTGCAGGGAGTGAGACGGGTGACGCAGGGAGGAGTAAACAGGTGCAGGGAGTGAGACGGGTGACGCAGCAGGAGTAAATAGGTGCAGGGAGTGAGACGGGTGACGTGGGCAGGTGTAAACAGGTGCAGGGAGTGAGACGGGTGATGTGGGCAGGTGTAAACAGGTGCAGGGAGTGAGACAGGTTACACAAGGAGGAGTAAACAGGTGCAGGGAGTGAGACAGGTTACACAAGGAGGAGTAAACAGGTGCAGGGAGTGAGACGGGTGACGTGGGCAGGTGTAAACAGGTGCAGGGAGTGAGACGGGTGACGTGGGCAGGTGTAAACAGGTGCAGGGAGTGAGACGGGTGACGTGGGCAGGTGTAAACAGGTGCAGGAAGTGAGACAGGTTACACAAGGAGGAGTAAACAGGTGCAGGGAGTGAGACGGGTGGCACAGGGAGGAGTAAACAGGTGCAGGGAGTGAGACGGGTGGCACAGGGAGGAGTTAACAGGTGCAGGGAGTGAGACGGGTTACACAGGGAGGAGTAAACAGGTGCAGGGAGTGAGACGGGTGACGTGGGCAGGTGTAAACAGGTGCAGGGAGTGAGACAGGTTACACAAGGAGGAGTAAACAGGTGCAGGGAGTGAGACGGGTTACACAGGGAGGAGTAAACAGGTGCAGGGAGTGAGACGGGTGACGCAGGGAGGTGTAAACAGGTGCAGGGAGTGAGACGGGTGGCACAGGGAGGAGTAAACAGGTGCAGGGAGTGAGACGGGTTACACAGGGAGGAGTAAACGGGTGCAGGGAGTGAGACGGGTGACGCAGGGAGGAGTAAACAGGTGCAGGGAGTGAGACGGGTGACGCAGCAGGAGTAAATAGGTGCAGGGAGTGAGACGGGTGACGCAGGGAGGGGTAAACAGGTGCAGGGAGTGAGACGGGTGACGCAGGGAGGTGTTAACAGGTGCAGGGAGTGAGACGGGTGACGTGGGCAGGTGTAAACAGGTGCAGGGAGTGAGACGGGTGACGTGGGCAGGTGTAAACAGGTGCAGGGAGTGAGACAGGTTACACAAGGAGGAGTAAACAGGTGCAGGGAGTGAGACGGGTTACACAGGGAGGAGTAAACAGGTGCAGGGAGTGAGACGGGTGGCACAGGGAGGAGTAAACAGGTGCAGGGAGTGAGACGGGTGACGCAGGGAGGTGTAAACAGGTGCAGGGAGTGAGACGGGTGACGCAGGGAGGTGTAAACAGGTGCAGGGAGTGAGACGGGTGACGCAGGAAGGCGTAAACAGGTGCTGGGAGGTAGACGGGTGGCACAGGGAGGAGTAAACAGGTGCAGGGAGTGAGACAGATGACGCGGGCAGGTGTAAACAGGTGCAGGGAGTGAGACGGGTGACGTGGGCAGGTGTAAACAGGTGCAGGAAGTGAGACGGGTTACACAGGGAGGAGTAAACAGGTGCAGGGAGTGAGACGGGTGGCACAGGGAGGAGTAAACAGGGGCAGGGAGTGAGACGGGTGACGCAGGGAGGTGTAAACAGGTGCAGGGAGTGAGACGGGTGACGCAGGGAGGTGTTGACAGGTGCAGGGAGGGAGACGGGTGATGCAGGGAGTGAGACGGGTTACACAAGGAGGAGTAAACAGGTGCAGGGAGTGAGACGGGTTACACAGGAAGGAGTAAACAGGTGCAGGGAGTGAGACGGGTGACGTGGGCAGGTGTAAACAGGTGCAGGGAGTGAGACGGGTGACGTGGGCAGGTGTAAACAGGTGCAGGGAGTGAGACAGGTTACACAAGGAGGAGTAAACAGGTGCAGGAAGTGAGACAGGTTACACAAGGAGGAGTAAACAGGTGCAGGGAGTGAGACGGGTTACACAGGGAGGAGTAAACAGGTGCAGGGAGTGAGACGGGTGACGCAGCAGGAGTAAATAGGTGCAGGGAGTGAGACGGGTGACACAGGGAGGTGTTAACAGGTGCAGGGAGTGAGACGGGTGATGTGGGCAGGTGTAAACAGGTGCAGGGAGTGAGACAGGTTACACAAGGAGGAGTAAACAGGTGCAGGGAGTGAGACAGGTGACGCAGCGAGGTTTAAACAGGTGCAGGGAGTGAGACGGGTGACACGGACAGGTGTAAACAGGTGCAGGGAGTGAGACGGGTGACGTGGGCAGGAGTAAACAGGTGCAGGGAGTGAGACGGGTGACGTAGGCAGGTGTAAACAGGTGCAGGGAGTGAGACGGGTGACGTGGGCAGGTGTAAACAGGTGCAGGGAGTGAGACGGGTGACGCAGGGAGGTGTAAACAGGTGCAGGGAGTGAGACGGGTGACGCAGGGGGTGTTAACAGGTGCAGGGAGTGAGACGGGTGACACAGGGAGGTGTTAACAGGTGCAGGGAGTGAGACGGGTGACGCAGGGAGGTGTAAACAGGTGCAGGGAGTGAGACGGGTGACGTGGGCAGGTGTAAACAGGTGCAGGGAGTGAGACAGGTGACGCAGCGAGGTTTAAACAGGTGCAGGGAGTGAGACGGGTGACACGGACAGGTGTTAACAGGTGCAGGGAGTGAGACGGGTGAAGCAGGGAGGAGTAAACAGGTGCAGGGAGTGAGACGGGTGACGCAGGGAGGTGTTAACAGGTGCAGGGAGTGAGACGGGTGGCACAGGGAGGAGTAAACAGGTGCAGGGAGTGAGACATGATTACTGAGAGGGTAATCACAAACACATGTTAATCAGACAAAACCTAAACACGCAAGTGGCAAGAAGGACGAGTGTGAGTAACGTGAGTTGTACAAATACAAACACAAGATAGTACTACATCAAACTACTCAACAGAAACCCTAACTCGGTCGGTCAGCAGGATACCTTAAAACTTTCTGGATGGATTTTGATGAAATTTTCAAGAAAGATCAGAAATGACCCAAGACGGTATTCCAGATCAGATCGATTCTTCTTTGGGTCATTTCCGACCTTTCCTGAAAATTTAATCAAAATCCATCCAGAAGTTTTTGAGGTATCCTGCTAACAGACAGAGAGACAGACAGACAGACAGACCCTGATAAAAACATGACCTCCTTGGTGAAGGTAATAAGCTTTAGATTGACAAGTTCATTGTCTCATCATCTGGAAGTTTGTATATTTATCTATATTTATGTATATTTATGTGTATTTATGTGTGTGTACAGGTATGTAGGTGTCTGTGTGTGTGTGTTTAACTATTTCTATACAACAGGTTTGATTATGAACATTTAAAGCTGCTGTTGAATTCATGACCTGTTTTAAATGTTAGAAACTTTGTCAGCTGCTGTTTGTGGATCCTGTTTGAAACTTTCATATTCCCAGCAGAGTTTAACTAATACTGATCCAAGACCAGTTACAACCAGTTACAAAACTGTCCCTGTTTTAAAACCCTTTCATTGTTTTAAATACACAGGAACATTTAAGGCATCTGTTTACAAGAATAATGACATCAACCACCTCCCTGTACTGTGATCCTGTACAGAAACTTTCAGTAGCATCATCATGTGACTTTATATTGACTCGCTGTAGCAGTTAAAAACTGAACTGGTTCTTAATAGTTTAACTAAGATCCAGTTCAAAATGAAGTCTAGCACTAGAGTCTCATACTTCCACAGCTGGTAACATCTGTGATGCAGAAAGTAGCTGAGTGCTGCAAAAGCAGATAAAGCACAAAGAGATTG
>SSNP01000293.1:102413-164698 GCA_006937955.1 Pachypanchax playfairii
TAAACAGGTGCAGGGAGTGAGACGGGTGACGCAGGGAGGTGTAAACAGGTGCAGGGAGTGAGACAGGTGACGCAGCGAGGTTTAAACAGGTGCAGGGAGTGAGACGGGTGACACGGACAGGTGTTAACAGGTGCAGGGAGTGAGACGGGTGACGCAGGGAGGTGTAAACAGGTGCAGGGAGTGAGACGGGTGACGCAGGGAGGAGTAAACAGGTGCAGGGAGTGAGACGGGTGACGCAGCAGGAGTAAATAGGTGCAGGGAGTGAGACGGGTGACACAGGGAGGTGGAAACAGGTGCAGGGAGTGAGACGGGTGACACGGACAGGTGTTAACAGGTGCAGGGAGTGAGACGGGTGACGCAGGGAGGTGTAAACAGGTGCAGGGAGTGAGACGGGTGACGCAGGGAGGTGTAAACAGGTGCAGGGAGTGAGACGGGTGACGCAGGAAGGCGTAAACAGGTGCTGGGAGGTAGACGGGTGGCACAGGGAGGAGTAAACAGGTGCAGGGAATGAGACGGGTGACGCAGGGAGGTGTAAACATGTGCAGGGAGTGAGACGGGTGACACAGGGAAGGAGTAAACAGGTGCAGGGAGTGAGACGGGTGACGCAGGGAGGTGTAAACAGGTGCAGGGAGTGAGACGAGTAAGGCAGGGAGGTGTAAACAGGTGCAGGGAGTGAGACGGGTGACGCAGGGAGGTTTAAACAGGTGCAGGGAGTGAGACGGGTGACGCAGGGAGGTGTAAACAGGTGCAGGGAGTGAGACGGGTGACGCAGGGAGGTGTAAACAGGTGCAGGGAGTGAGACGGGTGACGCAGGGAGGAGTAAACAGGTGCAGGGAGTGAGACGGGTGACGCAGGGAGGAGTAAACAGGTGCAGGGAGTGAGACGGGTGACGCAGGGAGGTGTTAACAGGTGCAGGGAGTGAGACGGGTGACGCAGGCAGGTGTAAACAGGTGCAGGGAGTGAGACGGGTGACGTGGGCAGGTGTAAACAGGTGCAGGGAGTGAGACAGGTGACGCAGCGAGGTTTAAACAGGTGCAGGGAGTGAGACGGGTGACACGGACAGGTGTAAACAGGTGCAGGGAGTGAGACGGGTGACGTGGGCAGGTGTAAACAGGTGCAGGGAGTGAGACGGGTGACGTGGGCAGGTGTAAACAGGTGCAGGAAGTGAGACAGGTTACACAAGGAGGAGTAAACAGGTGCAGGGAGTGAGACGGGTGGCACAGGGAGGAGTAAACAGGTGCAGGGAGTGAGACATGATTACTGAGAGGGTAATCACAAACACATGTTAATCAGACAAAACCTAAACACGCAAGTGGCAAGAAGGACGAGTGTGAGTAACGTGAGTTGTACAAATACAAACACAAGATAGTACTACATCAAACTACTCAACAGAAACCCTAACTCGGTCGGTCAGCAGGATACCTTAAAACTTTCTGGATGGATTTTGATGAAATTTTCAAGAAAGATCAGAAATGACCCAAGACGGTATTCCAGATCAGATCGATTCTTCTTTGGGTCATTTCCGACCTTTCCTGAAAATTTAATCAAAATCCATCCAGAAGTTTTTGAGGTATCCTGCTAACAGACAGAGAGACAGACAGACAGACAGACCCTGATAAAAACATGACCTCCTTGGTGAAGGTAATAAGCTTTAGATTGACAAGTTCATTGTCTCATCATCTGGAAGTTTGTATATTTATCTATATTTATGTATATTTATGTGTATTTATGTGTGTGTACAGGTATGTAGGTGTCTGTGTGTGTGTGTTTAACTATTTCTATACAACAGGTTTGATTATGAACATTTAAAGCTGCTGTTGAATTCATGACCTGTTTTAAATGTTAGAAACTTTGTCAGCTGCTGTTTGTGGATCCTGTTTGAAACTTTCATATTCCCAGCAGAGTTTAACTAATACTGATCCAAGACCAGTTACAACCAGTTACAAAACTGTCCCTGTTTTAAAACCCTTTCATTGTTTTAAATACACAGGAACATTTAAGGCATCTGTTTACAAGAATAATGACATCAACCACCTCCCTGTACTGTGATCCTGTACAGAAACTTTCAGTAGCATCATCATGTGACTTTATATTGACTCGCTGTAGCAGTTAAAAACTGAACTGGTTCTTAATAGTTTAACTAAGATCCAGTTCAAAATGAAGTCTAGCACTAGAGTCTCATACTTCCACAGCTGGTAACATCTGTGATGCAGAAAGTAGCTGAGTGCTGCAAAAGCAGATAAAGCACAAAGAGATTGTGTCTTTTTGTGTGTTAGTAGTCTACAGAGGTTGGGGCGAGGGGGGGGGGCAGGAGGTGGAGGCACCAGCCGAGCAGAGGGTTTTAATTGGCTGCCTGGAGACAGCTGCTTCAGGCTAAAGAATTAGTATGCATGAGATCTACAGACAGACAGACGGAGAACAGAGAGAGAGAGAGAGAGAGAGATCACAGTAAAACCCTCTTTACTTTGACTTTGTGTACTCGTCTTGTTCCTATATATAAAACTCAAACTGACCAAACTAGACTACTGCTACATCAGATGACGTGCACATCAAGACTCATTATATCATTCCAGTTCTCTGTGTTTCTGTCCATCATTAGTTTGCATCATATATTGTGTATGTTTTGTGTTTCAGAGTACCCGTGCTCTGGCATGCTGGGTATGGTCTCAGGTTTGATCACGGACAACCAGATCACAGCGTCCTCCCATACAGACCGGAACTGGGTACCGGAGAATGCACGGCTGCTGACCAGCAGGACGGGGTGGACCCTGCTGCCTCAGCCGCAGCCCTTCACTAATGAATGGCTGCAGGTGGATCTCGGTGAGGAGAAGCTGGTAAAGGGTTTGATCATCCAGGGAGGGAAATATCGTGAGAACAAAGTCTTCATGAAGAAGTTCCGTCTGGGCTTCAGTAACAACGGCTCTGACTGGAGGATGGAGTATGATACTAACGGGAATAAACCAAAGGTAAATTCAACCTGTAACCTGAAACTAAGATTCTAACCAAAGAATACGTGTAGATTCTCAAACATCTGCATCATGGTAAACCTCAGTGCATCTCTGTTTAACTCATTATTTTAATGGCCTATCGGGTTTCACCAACTGAACATATTCACCAAACGGCTTAAATCGTGTTACTTAAACATCTGAACTTGTCCTACAGACATTGTCCAAGTCCCATCACAATGACCCGTACGAACACCTGCAAATGCACGATCAGTGATTTTTGGTCCATTTCCTGCAGCCTCCTTCATGCAGCCTTACTGCAGCTCCTGTAAGGATCTAGTGATCGTGGACCATTCAGATGATCTGCTTTACCACACAAACCCTCTGCAGAGGAACGCTGGTTGAGCATCTTCCAAACCACCTGCGACCGGCAGCATGATCGAGGATCATTTACTCCTCAAATTGTAGAGAACTGCATGTTTTTACAAGGATATAAAAAACTGTTGCTTCCAGACAACTACACTTACAGAACTTCTTATTTTTTGTGACACATGAGGCGACACGATGTGTTACGATCTCTCCTGACTGGCGGTCCAGTTCATGGACCTGAATCTGATTCTGGCTCTAGAGGTTCTGCTTCTGGATCCAGTCCTGCACACACCAGTGTGTTTGTCTTCTCTCCAGGTCGTCTAAAGCAGCAGATACAGCTGGTAGATCTTCATCCTGCAGCTGGAGTCTCTGTTATTCTCATCCAAAAAGTAGAAACTTTTCCACAAATTTCTGAGCAGAAAGTTGATGATCAACACAGATTTTTAGAGATACTTGACCTCCACCAACAAAATATACAGCCAGACGGAGGCTCTTCACAACAGCAACTTGAAATCACCATGAGTTGCACACGGAGTCATTCACACAGCTTACAACCATAAAATGTTGTTAGATCATCGGTGCACCGGAGGAAGGTTTAAATCAATCCAATCCTAAATTATAAACCACTTTTCGTGTAATTTCAAAATGCTTCACAGGATAAAAAAAATGAATTTCAACACCCCCACCCCCATATACCTATACTGATACACCCCCCCCCCTCCCCCTTGTCCAACCCCGTATGTTAAAAACACCCTCAGAGCAATGTATGGAGGAAAAAAACCAAAAAGCATAATAAAAAGGAGAGTATGCCGAGTACAGATGAGCCAGGTAAGGTAGGTGCATGGGAAAACGCCATCAGGGGAGCCGTCTGCACCGACATCAGCAGCCAGGGCGCCGACCCAGGGCATCCAGAAGAGGGAAGGCAGGAACACCCCCCCTCCATCTGAGCACTACGTAGGGAGCACCCGGCAACCACAGCCGACCACCACCCCCGAGGCAGAAGGCTCCCACAGAGGAAACACTGGAAATAAATATATACATGAATAAATAAGTGAAACTATTAAAATAAATATTAAATACTAAAACTCTAATATAAACAGAATATGTAAAACAATTAAGGATAATAAACAGCAAAGCAATTAAAAACAAATAATCAGTTCAAAGCTAGACTAAACACACCTGTATGAAGAGAACAAGAACCCTGCAGCTAGCATACGACAGAAAACCATCAAGTTATTCAAGCAGCAGCCGGAACAACTTCCTGTAGGAAACAGAGTCCGTAAACATTCATGAACTCTATGAGGAAACAGGAGATTTATACTAACAATGAGTCGTTTAGTTTGAACATTCAGCTTGTAATGAATCATTTGGTTTAATCACAGAAACCTTGATTGTTCATTGTGTTCAAACTTTGCACATTTCAATCAAAAATCTGTTGAAACTTGTAACAATGTCCCTGAAATGCTTCAGAACATCGATTCTGATCACGAGGCGTTTAGCAGACACTGCAACACTGAATCACTGTGGATAAACATCTTAAAATCCCTCCTTAGTTCTCTCTTCCTCTTTGTTTCCTGCTCAACACACGCAATCCAACTCTTTCACAAGGTAGTGAAAGATTTCCGGAGTGTACGTGTCATGAAATACCAGGTTCTTTGGATCCCTAATGCAGAGAGACAGAGAGTGGCAGGCTCAAATAATAATAAAAAAAAAAAAAGGAGTCACTGTGGAAGACAGGGGGTTAATGCAAAGTAGCAGAACAAATCCAAAGTCCAAAAGGTAAAATACAAAGTAACAAACAAAAGCATTAACTCACTCGGGCTGGAGGAGGCAGGCGTAAGTCCAAAACATAATCCAAGGAGGTGAAAGAACTCAGCAGATCAAGTCCAAAAAGGCAACAATAAATCCTGACTATGACTCCAAACTATGACAATACTCAAACGATATGACATGGGACAAGAGACACGACAGAAGACAACGGTCCGGCACTGAACAGACAACAGAAGCAACCTTAAATAGTGCCGGATTCAGACGAGACACAGGTGAAGACAATAAGCTAATTGACAAGAGTGAGGAACAGGAAATGGGATGACCAAATAAGGAACACAGACTGTTAAAACCAGAGAGACAACACAGATCCTAAACATGAAACTCATCAGGCATGTGACGACCATTGAGGGGCTGATTCCACAGATCCGAACAGACATACACTGTCTATTATTATCGGGACAAGCACATATGTACTATGTGCTCATATGTACTTGAAACACATTATATGCACATTAAAATGTTCATTTTTAATTTCATTGATTTCATTTATCTGAATATTTTAATACACTGTGAGACACAAAACAAATTGTGACAACTCCCAAAATTAATTCAGCTGAAAAATAAAATAAAAAATCATAAGCACTCCAATAGGGCCTATGATCGCGCAATGCATCATGGGCCGTCGCGGCCATGTTGAATGCGTCGGTTACTATGGTTATTGTAAACAACCCATCCCATGCAGCGTTGCACCCCACAACACAGCAACGCAGAGTAAACAGATGAAATAATGACTAAATTTGAGCCGCAAGACCGAGAGCGAGTTCACTGTTATCTAAAGAAAAAAGCAACTCTGCGCATCCGACATGGTGATGAGGACACGATCATAAGCCCTATGAATGAGGGGGCTAGGAGGTACGGGTGAGGGGGCATGCCCCCCTATTTGACCCCCTGACGCCGGGGCTGATCACATAAAGACATAATACTGTAAACTAACCTAAATCTAAACTAAACTCAAAAGCCAGATAACACACAAATACAATGACAAAAACCCACCCTAAACATAAACAGGAGACCGTGGAACACCCCACAGCTCCTGACAGTACGGAGTGGAAGGAGCAGAAGGAGTTAAGAGAGAACAGCAGAGGATGAGAGATTAAATAACACCTAATTTAAAGAAATGACCAAACATTTATTTGTCACCTCCAGCTTGACTGTCTGCACAGAAGCTAATGTTCATGCTCTTTGTTCAAAGCAATAACACTTTAGCATAAAGAATGCATGTTGTTGTTTACATTCATGTTCCTCCCAGAGGAGACGCGTGTCCCTGGTGTTGCACGGCTCTGATCTGGACTGACAGAATGATTTGTAAAAAGAACTATTCCACCTGTTCTAGTGAGTCATCTTTTTCTCTTCACCTCAGAGTTCCCAGAATATAACTCAGCAGTTTCCTTCACATGATCAAACCCATTAGTTTTCTCTTTCTTCACTCCCACGTCCAACTTCCACCTGATTTATTCCTCCTTTTACTGAGAATCTGATAAATAGATGAAAAAGCTCTGACAGTGGTCAGTGTCGTGCTGTTTTAAAGCCCTTTGTGCCACATCTTTGCTGTGGTTTAGATCTCAGCATGAGTAGAAAGCTCTGCTCATGTTTTCTTTTCCACCAGATTTTTCATTACTTTTCACCAAATATCTCTTATGCTGTTCAGAGTGATGAAAAAAAGGCTTTATGTTTTGCCTCTTTTCAGATATTTGAAGGTAACAGCAATTATGACACTCCTGAACTGAGGACAGTGGAGCCCCTGCTGACCCGTTTCATCAGGATTTATCCAGAGAGGGCCACTCCTGCTGGGATGGGTTTGAGACTTGAGCTCCTGGGCTGCGAGATCGAAGGTAAGAAGAAGCAACAGATCGTCCCAAAAATATGGTCACATTGCTTTTATTAAATGGGCCATTTCATACAAATATCAGGACTTTGAGGTTATTTCTTAAGTATTACCAGTAATAAGAAACATTTTATATCTAAAAAAAATTAGGAAACACTGATTAACAGACCGTTCAATCTGTCTGCATTAAAATTCGGCTGATTCCATCAGGCTTCGAGTGGCAGCTCTTTCTTATGGTGCGTTCATACCGGCCCAACCGTCAACGTCAGAAGCATCAAGTTTACATGTAAAGTCTATGGTGGAGTCCGTCAGAGGAGCATCAGAGTCTCTGCGGCGCTTTGTGAGCGTTAGCAGCGTCAACTTTTCAAGCTTTTCAATCGTTTCAGACGTTGAAGCTTGAAACGCGAGTAACGCAGAAGGTCAGCTAGCTGAACTTTTGATGGTCTTGACGCTCTTGAAGCGGCATGTCAACCAATCAGAGCGTCTCATCGTAGTGACGTCACTGCACGTAACCTGAATGAAGCAGGAAGTCTTCAAACAGAGCGCGGGACAGACGGAAGTAGCGCTGGAAGCTAACCTCATCCATATGTAGCTCCTGGAGCAAATGGTTTAACTCCTCAAACTCAGAACGCATCTGAAGAATGGGGTGTGTCCACAAACGGAGTAAATAAAGCCAAACCACTCTCTATATCAAATCAAATCAAATCAAAAATACTTTATTATTTATTACTTTATTTATTATATATGATCCACCATAGCTCAGAACATCCGATAACAAAGGAAGCCCCGCCTTCGCGCTCTTGTAACGGTCAAGCGTTACGAGCTTCAACTTTCAAACGTCAAACTTGGAGTGTTATGAGCGTTGCTTGACGCTGACAAAGCGGCCAGTGTGAACGCACCATAATTCATTATTCGGATTTGCTGGACTCAGATTGGCTAACAAACTAGCCTATGCCATTCACATGGCAACATCAGATGTTGTGTCTTCCAGTTTGATATGTCTTATGCTAACAGCTTTTAGCCAGCAGCATGCTAGGCGTGGTTTCAACTGAGGAAGCTGACTAATAATAAGGAACAAAGGAGTTGTGATGAAACAGATACAGGCCGTTAGAACTCGGGAGAACTCGGGTTTTATCACCACCTGCGTAGTTTGAGAGATTAAAACTTAAAGAGAAGTTGTTGACCTGTTTTCACCCACTATGAAGGTAAGAACACCTGTGGAGCTAAAATATTCAACAGAAACCTCAGAAAAACTGTTTTTAATGGAAGGAACTCTTTAATCAAACTTGTGTAAAGTGTGGAGTACTTTGTGTATTCTAAACATAAACACGATTTTGTGTGATGTTAAACATCTGTCTTTATGTTTTGAACAGTAGAGAGAAACCGTATCCTCTCTGTCACAGCGTAGAAAACATGGTGAGGTAACACAACCACAGACTTAAAAAGAAACAGTTGTTTGTATGATTTAAATGGGTTTATTGCAGTAAAAAAAGGTCTTACCACCCGCGGGGGAGAAGAGTTTGTGCTAAATAAATGAAATTAAAATAACAAAACGGGGCCTGTCTCACGGCTGATCCAAAGGAAACAAACAAAATAAACACAAATCTCTCAATCTGCAAAAAAAAAAAAAGGTTTTAAAAACTCACCTAGTGTGTTTAACAGAACATACAGGGTAGTGTTGTCACCATAGTAATATTTCAAACTTGATTCGATACTGGAAAAAAAAACTTTAAATCCATCTATTTATCTTATCTAGCTACCTTAACTTATAGTTTCATTTCACTGAGACGTCCGGCCGTCAGATGTTTGGTCAAATTTGTTGACTTGTTGTCTGTTGCTTTCCTCGACTCGTCAGCCTTGTAATCAAAGTGTTTCCACGCTGCACTTCAGCTTTTTGTGTTCTCGATTAACTTGAACTGTTACCATTGTTGCATTGTAATGTGCAGCAGCTTCTCTTTCTGTTGATTTCCAGCAGGCTGCTTTACGGCACCGGCTGTCTGGGAGCCGCGTGTGTGAGACTCCAAAATACTGATGCCAGAATATTTCATTTAGATACCAGTTTTAATATCGATTGATATCTTGGAATTGATTATTTTACAGTCTCCCACCATTAACCTTTAATAAAAGACCTGATTTTCAGCTGCTCTCATGTTCTCTACCTGCTGCATCTTATTGAGCGTCATCAGGGCAGATGGTCTAATGAGCCGCACGACGGATTGAATCAAGCTCCACCTGACCCAATCACCAGCAGCTAGGCCACCGGGATTCCTCCCGACGGTCAATCCGTGTCTGGTGACACAGAACTTTTACACAGAAACAGCTCATCACTGGAATATTTTTCCCTAAATAGATTTATATATTTGATTCTATGTCGTTCCAAGCTTTTGTAAACCTTGTGGAACGTTAAACAGTAGAGGGGATGTTTCTATAGACACACATGCACCCAGAGATGAACACGCCTGCAACCTCCTTACCAAACTTTACTGGTTGGATATACAGTCCCACACAAACACAGGTGCTTGTCTGTGTGGATACGTGCATGTGTGTGTAAATATGTAGGAAGCTGCAGCAGGAGGACTGAAGAGGCTCCCTGATGTAGCACTGACCCCATCCCTGACCTCTACCACCCGCAATCTGACAAGGGTTCATCTGCCTCATATTTCATCCAGCAGCGTGTGTGAGAAGAAGGATCCACACACACACACACACGCTGAAAGTTACCCAGACACCTAGATACTGCAGCCATTTCCAAGCAGTGTGCCCCAATCTGTTTCTGTCTGCTTTGCTCCACCTCCCTCCTCATACTTTCTACATCTGTCTGCTCGGGGAAAGTCCGATCATTACTCAGAGTAAAGACTCAGGACACAGGACGAGTGTGCAGCAGCGGACCGCGCAGAGGATCTTGGGCTATGACCACAACCAAGTTAATGACAGGCCGTGGTAGCGCTGCTAATACGGAGTTCATTTTTTATTTCTTTCAGCGTCTTGTAATTTTAACCAGCAGGGTTTTTCACTGCATGATAAAAAAGAAGGATGCTTATATTTATGGGATAAGATGCTGTTTTTATTTATTTCTGCATTTGTTTATTTTTATTTTGTGGGTCATGTGGAGTGTCACAGCATCCAGGTTTTAATGCTGTGACGGAGACGGAGCTGATCACCTGCAGCATGTATGTACCTCTACATGTATGCAACAACAAAACTTAATCTATGTTGTATACTTTATATTTTACCTCTTCCAGCTCCTACACTCCCTCCAACCACATCGGTAACAAGCACTACTCCTTCAGATGAGTGTGATGACGACCAAGCGAGCTGCCACAGTGGCACAGGTGATGACTACGATATAACAGGTGCTAACATCACCTTCATGAAACTCCGCCAGCTTCCCTTCCTGCAACTCTCCTCCCTCCTGCTTGTACTCACTCTCCTCTCTTCTTAAATACCACAACGTTATTTAACAACAGCTAATCTGCAGTCTGTCCTGCACCCTCGTGAGCATGCATGAAGACTTGTGCTGGCTCCACCTGTAGTTCCCTTCTCTCTTCTTTAAGAGGGTTATTTCAACCGCATTAGAAACTGATCCATTCACACACACACCTGCTCCTGGGAATCCTCTCTCTAACTCACCCTGCATTGCTGCTTGTGTTCTCCACCAACCAGCAGCCTCCAGTTATGAACACGGCGCCGTTTCAGTCATGAATGTTTCTGCCTGATAAAACAAAGAGGCATCTGAGTGAAGTGACAGTAGCGGATATTCATCAGTACATTTAAACTGGCATGAGTTCACGTTTATATGAAAAGTTATATTATTGTATATGATGCTGGGCTTTAATGCTAACATACCATGTTGTGACAGGTGGTACCATGACTCAAGAGACCACTACTTCAGAAGTGGACACCATACCAGGTGAGTCAGTCAGTATTTTTCTTTGCTACAAGAAAGAAGTAGAAACCAGCGTAATACTTTAGCTAACACGAGTTAGCATTGTCCCCTCAGACGTGTGTCTGTTATTAAAGGAAAACTTACCCCCCCTCCCCGGATAGAGTCTTAGATTTAAAAAATAATATAATAAATGGGAGTGACTGGCAGACTAAGGGGGCGTGGCATTCTGTGCTGTGACACAATCTGACTGACACACGCGCCAGAGAGGTGAAGTGGAGGAATATTTGGATGAGACGAGCAGCTCTGATCCGTATCGTTTTGAGCTGATAGTTCACCCTGCAGCGGATTGGCGACATAGAATGGGGCTCTTCTCTACTGGTACACTGTTGTTAGCTACGCTATTAGCTCTAGTTACATTATGTGACTCTGCAAACAGGTGCAGCTGCGCGCGCGCAACCGCACTACCGTTTCAAGCTGATGGTTTGCACTGCAGCGGCTTCAGCGTCTTAGAATGGGACCTGTCCCTTCATAGTATGTTGTTGTTGATCAAAGCAAAAGCTAAATTTAGATTTGCTCGTGTAATATCTGTGACTCTGCCTCATCAGGCTGCGCGCGCGACTGCTGCACATTATTGTCTGCACAAAAACGTGTTTCAGAGAGGTGTCCAAGGTATAAATCAAAGTATCCCAGTATGAAGAGAAAACCCTTCAGTAATGGGCTAAAAACAGGTTTTCACACAATGACAAACACTAAAATGAACTCTGATAACGTCCGTATACACGTCCTGTTCAAACTCACTCACTACTGAGCGGAGGTGTAGCCGAGACCGAGCTCTTTTATATCCCATAATGGCAGAATCATGACATCACGTTTAAAGAAAATAAGGCTTCAGCCAATAGCAATGCCTGATTCAATTCCAGTGCAGTGTAATGTTTTAACCTGAAGAGGGCGCTATACTAACGGTTTTGGTATAAAATGAATATTTGTATAAAAATGTGCTAAAATACTAAAAACCAGACCCATAAATGTAGACAGGACTATTAAACACTCATTTATAGAGTTTATCAGTAAAAAAAGTTGATTTGGGGGTAAGTTGCACTTTAAAGCTGTTGATATGGAGTTGGGAGGCTCCTGCTGACGGGGTGAGGGAGGTGATGTAACGTCAGGTTAGCTAATGATCATCTCTGGTGCTCTGCTGGTCTCTTCTCAGTATAATCAGTAATTACTGGCCCGACACACAAAAAATCACAAGCACAATGTAGATAGCTGAAGGGAATTTGATGTCTTGTGGGTCTATGTCCAGAGACACATAGCAGTGTCTCAGTGTTGATGCAGGTGGACGAGTCAGCAGCCAGCTGAGAGACTCTACCCCAGTCTGACCCTGGACTCCACCCTGATCCCATTCACCATCACTGGACTTCTCTCAGTCATCTGGAGCAGCAGCTACTGCATGATCATGATGAGAGCTGATATATGTTTACATTCTAAATAACCTGGTGCATATACGTTTGATACCATATATGGTAATGCACTCTGTGTGAGTGCATGTCTTCCATGCAGGATGTTGAATGTTGGTATTCAGCAGGAAATCTTTTGTCTTTTAATGAAATAGCCAAGTGAGTCATGTGACTTCTCATCTGATCCTCTCAAGAATGGAACAAAAAAAAACATTTTAATTGAGAATGGAATCTGGTCTGGAGTCTGTGATGTGGTTTCAGATGGGATTCCATGTTTAAATCCTCCCATTATTTACATGTATATTGACTCTTTGACATGTGAACAGCTGTAACTTTGTATCTGAAGACTTTTCATGCTGTTGTGTAAAACCAGGACTCAGCATCTCCCTCCCACGTGTTCCACCAAAGTTTCTTTCTTCATTAAAATGATCTAAAGGCCTCACACGTTTTCTGGCACCTGTGGAAGCTTCAAAGGAATGACTTGTGTCCACGGTGGACACATTGTTGGAACGGGGCCCCTGCGCTGATACTATAGCAGTCTCTAGTCCCTGATTGGATTAAAATCCTCATCTCTCAGCAGGATTTTTAGGAAACCATGTTCAGACCCTGTTCCTCCAATCCCTCAGCGCCTGCAGCCAGCTTTCCTAACTATCACACCCTGTTCCACTCATGGGTTCATGTTATTTAATAAATCAAGAAACAGACTCATTTCACTCTGTGTCGTGTCACAGATACATTTTAATTTGTGTTAAACTGCGTTTCTCTCTTTGGTTTGATGTTTTTACCGACATAACGGAGGATGATCAAGTCTTCTCCTGCAATGTGTTGCTGCCCTCTAGTGTTTAGCTGTTGTTACTGTTTGGATGACATCCCAGTGTGTAGCCTGCAGTCATGTTACAACAATCCATTTGATTGTTGTTCTGATATCTGAGCAATTATTATTAATCTCATTAGAATAAAAAATAATAAGATAATATAAACTCAACCTTTCTTTGACATACCTGCAGCTTTCCTGTGGTTTGCCTGTGACTTCGGCCGAGCCACTGATCCATCCTTCTGCAGCTGGACATCAGAGGACACTGGCTCCAGGTGGCAAATCCAGTCCAGTGGCACCCCAACTCTTAATACTGGCCCCAACATGGACCACACAGGTAGGTGTTGAACCATATAAAAGGAAACGGCTCCTACCTGGTGATCTGTTTCAATCCAGCACGAATACATTTGAAATCAGATGGAATTGTTTCCGTAGGCGGATCGGGGAATTTCATCTACACCTTAGCAACGGATCTCCAAGAGACAGAAGTGGCTCGGCTGGTGAGTCCGGTGGTCGGCTCCCCAGACTCTGACCTGTGCGTGTCGTTTTGGTACCACATGTTTGGGTCGCACATCGGCACGCTGCATATCAAACAGCGTATACAAACAGAGAAGGGACCAGCTGATATTCTGCTGTGGACAGTCAGCGGTCATCAAGGCAGCCGCTGGAGAGAAGGCCGCGTCCTTGTGCCGCGAACCAGCAAACCTTATCAGGTGAGGGACTCTTGAATCAATCGAGTCTTTTGTTAATTGCGTCACTTATTACACGTCACTACAAGTCACTGTGATCTGTTTTAGGTGGTGATTGAAGGTCTTTTTGAGAGAAAGAGCTGGGGAGACATCGCTGTGGACGACATTAAGATTCTTGATGGTCTCAGCATGTCAGACTGTGAAGGTGAGTTTCCAACACGAATAATTCACATACCTGACGTCGGGTTCTACAGTTTGTTAAATAGAATTTCTGTCTCCAGATCCTGATGTGCCCACTGAGCCGATGCTACCCGAGGATAGATTTAATGAAATCTGTAAGTTGTAACTCTTTCGAGCAAACGTGTTTTTCAAAGTTCCAGATCTACATTTTCAGGCCTTTTGTTTTTGTTTTTCTCCAGTTGAAGAAATCACAGAATATCCAGATTTCGTGGAGACCAATCAGATCAGTGGAGCAGGAAACATGCTGAAGACACTCGACCCCATTCTTATAACGATCATCGCCATGTCGGCCCTGGGGGTCTTCCTGGGGGCCATCTGCGGTGTGGTTTTGTACTGTGCTTGCTCACATGGCGGCATGTCAGAGAGGAACTTATCTGCCCTGGAGAACTATAACTTTGAATTAGTGGATGGTGTCAAATTAAAGAAAGACAAACTCAATGTACAGAGTTCGTACTCAGAGGCGTGAGATGGGTCTAACTGTAGACCGATGAGGTCATCTGGCATATCCTCTTGTAAATGTGCAAGAAGACAGCCTCAGCAGGACTGCCAACACCCTCAACTCAGTGGACGAGGGTCAGGTTCCGGAACCAATCAGAGGTTTGGACTGATCCACGTTTTTCTCAGGAGCTGCAGTAAAAAGAACCTACCAGTAGGGGACACTGTGTAAAAAAGAATACAGGAAAAAATATGTACAGATGATTTAGATGATCCTATAATTTTGTATTTTAATTTGTATTCATTTTTACAATCGGATGCTGGTGTTGAGACCAATTTATTAATATTGTGAAAAGTATTTATCATTTCTGGGAGAGATTTTTTGTGTATTAGTTCATAAAAGCTTTTCTTTTTTTTTTTTTTTCCAAGAAAGAGATATATCAGAATACTAAAAGAACCATATCCGGCAAAACTGTACATTTTTTATGATGTGGCATATAGAACGTGCCCTTAACTTTGATCCTGAAACAAGAATAATGTCCTCTTTAATCCTAAACACACTAAAGTGAGGGTCCCGTTCATGTATGGTTCTGACAGTGCCTTTAGTACCTTTTGTTTGGCCTCTTCTGTTCAGCTGTTTCTTTTTTAAATTATACTTGCTAAACCTAAAGGAAACAGGGGCACATTACCTTATAAATACCTGCAAAACAGGATTCTAGTTTATCACAGAGCTTTTTTTTTCTGTCCAACAAACACTTTGTAAATAAGTTTTAATATATTTTATTGCCCTTTTTAAAGAAAGTAAAAAGGTAAAAAAAAAAAAAGCTGCAGTATCCCCTTTTCATGGGTTTGTGTGTGTAAATACAATCTTCTGACTGTTTTGTGGAAGTGTTGGTTTTAGGTAACGTCGCTCAGGCAGGCAAGATTTGTCTGTGATGTTGACGTTGCAGCAACTTCAATGTGCATTCAAGCCGTCTGTTGTTGAAACACCCACTTTACAAAAACAGGATCAAAAACAGCAAATAATAATAATAAAAAAGGTATAAATGAATATAAAGGTAAATCATGCACATTAAAAACATCCTCCACTCGACTAACCTCGCATAACTTTATCATGTCTGTTCTGTAAGTTGGACTGAAATCAGTTCTGTGACTAAATATGTTTGATGCCTACAAGCGTAACAAAAGAAAAAAATAGCAACCATGCTTTTGGTGTGAGCAAGGCTAGCTCGCCATCTCCAACATCACTGTGGATTGTTGACTGAAGAAGTGCTATCTGGTCAATGCAGCTTAAAATGCACTTTGTTTTCTGACTCCCTCACAATAGGTATTTGTTTAAAGAGGAGTTCACCCGACAACTCAAGAATGGTGCTAACGTTGAGTTTAACCAAACACTTCTGGTTAAATGACCAGATTTTTAAGGCAACGGTTAGCCTCCACATGCTAAGGTGTAGCTTAAGGCCTTTTTTGGCCGTCAAGAGTTTTTTTTTAATTATTATTTTAACATGTAGCATCCATATAGTTGTGATGTCAGACATGATGTCAGTAGAATGGGACAGTTGAGGACTGAGTGGCATCACCTGAATCAGGTAACCTGTTCTCCCTCCATGTCTTTACCAAAGGATGGTTTCCTCCTCTAGTTGGGGGTGTTTTACCTCCACTGACTTCATCATCAATAGGCCACAATGCATCATGGTCGCCCTTCATAAAACAACTTGCTTTGCTGTATCAGAGACCCCCACCAGCACCAGACCCTAGAAGACAAGTGAAAGGGGGAATAAAAAGACACTTTCTAAGTAAAGGTGTAAAAGTGTTTTTTTTTTTTAATCTCTTTTCAAGCTTGAAAACATGATGAGAACTGTTAAAGATCAAACGGATGAAGCGTCTCACAGCTGCTCAATCGAAGGGGGGAGACATTCTGATACGACTCTGTGCTCCTCGTTAGTTCTCCTCCACACACTCAATCACAAAAACAACAACAACAAAACTTGATGTGGTGAAGGGTGGCCGTCATTTAAACCCAGGTGTTGTGATTCTCACCTTTTAGATTCAACAACCCATCCTCCTCAGCCTGAGCGTTCAGCTGCACAGAACTGTAGCTGCAGCATTTAGAGGGAAAAGGATACTGTAGCATGGACTCAAAAGAAACAATGTTGCACTGATAAATCTATTTCAGAGGTTTATGTGTTTATAGCGTTCATTTGCAAAAAAAAGAGAGAAAAGAAAAAGAAAAAAGAAAGTAAAAGTCAAAACATCATTAGTTCATTTTTTTTTACAAATGATTTCAGATTATTTGACATGAATAAAGATGTAAAAGGATTCAGATGTTTTCCTTTAAAAAAAAAAAAAAAAAAGCATACGAGATTTTTCAAAAGCAATGTTCCTCCCCTGTATGTAAATCCTATATTAGCTCTTCGTTTTGTACCGTCATTTCAATTTTGTGCTGATTTTACTTTTCTTTTTACAAAAATAAGAAAATAGAACTTTTATTTTCAATACTGCTTCTGTAATTTGCTGTTGTAGAAAAAATAAACAGCAAAGACCATAAAAAGGATTAGATGTAATTATGTTGTTGGTATTTTTAAAAAACGTTCCACATCACAGACCTGCTATAAATGTTGACTTACGTAGCTTAAAAAACATACATGTTTCTCCTTTTTTTAATTTGCATTTTTGGAATAAATGCAGAAACGTTATGTTAAATATTTTGTATGTAGTTTTAGCACAGTCTTTTATTTTGAAAATACAAACAGAACTAGTTAAAATATATTTTTATGAGTTTTCTTTAGCAGAACATTGACAGATCAACATGACCCAATCATTTACACTTTATTCTACACTCAAGTTCATAATAACAAAAATAAATTGTCTCTTCTCAGTAATTACCAGATTATTGATATACTTCACTGATTCTGTCATCATAAACATGCAAATTAGATCTGAGGGTATTTTGGTTCTACATCATTTATACACGGTTAATGACAAGAAAATAAAAATTTGGCAAAATCTTTCCCTTCGCTCTCCTCGAGCTGTTTCATCTAAAAATCTTGCAATGCAGTGCTTAGCATAAATTATGTCTTTAATGTGGTAAAAAGGCTTTTAATGAGAAAAACCTTCAGGTTGGCGGTTGGTGGTGAGGAGTTAAAGTATCTGAGCGTCTTGTTCATGAGTGATGCAGAATGTAGCAGGAGATGGACCAACAGACTGGGACTTCATCCTCAGTGATGATGGAGCTGTTTCTGTCTGTAGTGGAAGGACCTGAGCCAAAAGGAAAAGCTCTGGATTTACTGGTCTGTCTAAGTTCTGACCCTCACCTGGAGATCTGGATCCTGACTGAAAGAACAAGATCCTGGATACAAGCTGATGAAATGATCTTCCTCTGTATGCACCTGGGCTCAGCTTTAGAGATGATGTGAGGAGCTCCATCATCCAGGAGGAGCTTGAAGTGGAGCTGCTGCTCCTCCACATTGAAAGGAGTCAGCGGAGTTGGTTCAGTATCTGGTTCGGATGCATCCTGATCACCTCCCCATGAAGGTTTTCTGGGTGCCAAAATTCACTGTAAGGTTTATACAGTATATCCTCTCTGACCGGGCAACATCCAGGAATCCCCCAGGATGAGCTAGAAAGAGATGCTGGGGTGAGGGATGTCTAGGTTTCCCTCCTGAACCTGTTGCCCTAGCAACCTGACATTGGATAAGCAGAAAAAGATGGATGGATTGATGGATGGATGGAAAGATGGCAAAATGTGCTACAAGCTTATTTGTGAAAGATTTCAACAACTTTGGGGTGTTTTTAAGTTTTAGGCATCATGAAGTTGCATTTGAGAGTGACATCATGTCAGTTTTATGTTGTGGAAACATCCTGAAAATCAGGTTTCAGCGTTTGGACCGTGGAGGTGAACTATACACACCAGATCGCTGTTGTTTGCTGTGTGTTGCACAACATTCTACAACCTCACAGAGTGGAACCTGAAGATGTCTTTGCAGCACCTCAACAATAGTTAATGCCTCTTCCCGCATATTTGAAACCAGGGCCGGTTCTGGGCATAGGCACACTAGACAATTGCCTAGGGCGCCCTCTGCTGGAGGGGGCGCCAAATTCTCCTTTTTTTTAACAAACTGTTGGACACACCATTCATCTCATATGAAGAGCAGAATTTGTAATAATTAGATATGCATCTATATCTATCTATCATCTCTACTGTTCATTTTAGTATGAATAAATATTTTTTGCAACGTAATCCAGTTATTGAGTTACGTTGTTTCTGGTCTGGGCGCCAAAATTGTTTTTCGCCTAGGGCACCATGCAGCTCAGGGCCGGTCCTGTTTGAAACTCCAGTGGCTCGAAATTCATTTTCCGTTTGTGCCTTTCTTGTGCTCTCAAGCGAATAGTGTTGGAGTTCTGTCAATTCATCATACTTTATCAAAATTGCATACCTTTGTTTATAAAGTACCTGGTTTAACGCTACGGGGACGCCGTCATCGTCAACAATGCCAGGGACCTTGTTGTGTTTAATCGAACATAGCTTCCGAACCATAAAAGATAGAAACTTACTTTTTTCCCCTCTAAATCGGGAGAATCCAAGCTTTCAGACAGTAGTTCCGGCATCGCTCTAGCCCATTCACAAGGGATACAGTATCGTGTCAAAGTCGGTGTTCCAATCAGAGCCTTTGTCTTTTGCGCATGACGCGCGGTTGTCAAATTTTTTTTTTCTTATTCATTGATATTTAGTGTGGGTTTTTCTTGAATAAAGTGTGATATTCTAATTTTCGCCTAATTTTTTTTGTATTTTTTATTCTAATACTCTTTATTTCAAGCAAAGGAGCCTCATTTACACAGCAGTTTATGATATTTCAATTCAAAATAAAAAAACAAGGTATAGGACATTATGGGGCATTGAAAGGTGGTGTTTTAGTAGCATTTAAACAAAAAATAGTCAGGCGAGGTTTATTTCTCCAAAAAACCTTTGGTCCCCAGAGGGTTAATAAAAATACAGTTTATACAAAAGTTTGATGTTTTTTAAAGGATCACTGTATTGTGCTGGGTGGAGGTTTGCTCTATTGCTTTTCCTGTTATTTATTTGAATGTGGGTGAGTTGCACTTTAACTTTGCAGGACTTATGACTTCACAGCATAAATAACACCAGATTTATTAAAAATAAGCATTAATAACACTCAGTCTAAAACATTATGGGACTTAGTAATAGTAAATTTATAAATGTCTGTCAACAAGTCTTGTAATTGTTCAAGGTATGCAATTAGGTAATGTGTGATAAAATACACTAACGCTTATCTTTTGTTAGCTGAGCTGCCGCTTGTATGCTGAAATGATGGTCCAAATTTAAGGCATGTGCACTACCACAAATTTCACTGCTGTGCATGTGCATTAACCAAAGGGACGCCATTCCAGTAGGTATGCTGTTTTGTTAGAACACCAGGAAACTCCTCATTTAAATATTGCTTTTTGCACCTGTTATCAATTGCAGAAGCAATCGGTAGATCACCCGCAAGTCAGGAACACGCAACTGGCACAAAATTTTGCCACAAAAACAATGTTGCTTACTTAGAACATTGATAAATCAGGCTCTTTTAAAAAGACTTTTTGTGCCCTGTGACCTTGCAGTGACTTCATCACACCACAGGAGGGCTTTCACAGGTCAGTGACATACAGTAAGGTAGATGAAGAGTGTTTATTAAAGCTGAGCAGCACTAATAAATTAAATCTCTTGGACTCAGTGACAATATTACATACAGTGGGGCAAAAAAGTATTTAGTCAGCCACCAATTGTGTAAGTTCTCCCACTTAAAAAGATCAGAGAGGCCTGTAATTTTCATCATAGGTATACCTCAACTATGAGAGACAAAATGAGGAAAAAAAATCCAGAAAATCACATTGTCTGATTTTTAAAGAATTTATTTGCAAATTATGGTGGAAAATAAGTATTTGGTCAATAACAAAAGTTAATCTCAATACTTTGTTATATAGCCTTTGTTGGCAATGACAGAGGTCAAACGTTTTCTGTAAGTCTTCACAAGGTTTTCACACACTGTTGCTGGTATTTTGGCCCATTCCTCCATGCAGATCTCCTCTAGAGCAGTGATGTTTTGGGTCTGACGCTGGGCAACACGGACTTTCAACTCCCTCCAGAGATTTTCTATGGGGTTGAGATCTGGAGACTGGCTAGGCCACTCCAGGACCTTGAAATGCTTCTTACGAAGCCACTCCTTCGTTGCCCGGGCGGTGTGTTTGGGATCATTGTCATGCTGAAAGACCCAGCCACGTCTCATTTTCAATGCCCTTGCTGATGGAAGGAGGTTTTCACTCAAAATCTTACGATACATGGCCCCATTCATTCTTTCCTTTACACGGATCAGTCGTCCTGGTCCTCTTGCAGAAAAACAGCCCCAAAGCATGATGTTTCCACCCCCATGCTTTACAGTAGGTATGGTGTTCTTTGGATCCAACTCAGCATTCTTTCCCCTCCAAACACGACAAGTTGAGTTTCTACCAAAAAGTTCTATTTTGGTTTCATCTGACCATATGATGTTCTCCCAATCCTCTTCTGGATCATCCAAATGCTCTCTAGCAAACCGCAGACGGGCCTGGACGTGTCCTGGCTTCAGCAGGGGGACACGTCTGGCACTGCAGGATTTGAGTCCCTGGCGGCGTAGTGTGTTACTGATGGTAGCCTTTGTTACTTTGGTCCCAGCTCTCTGCAGGTCATTCACTAGGTCCCTCCGTGTGGTTCTGGGATTTTTGCTCACCGTTCTTGTGATCATTTTGACCCCACGGGGTGAGATCTTGCGTGGAGCCCCAGATCGAGGGAGATTATCAGTGGTCTTGTATGTCTTCCATTTTCTAATAATTGCTCCCACAGTTGATTTCTTCACACCAAGCTGCTTACCTATTGCAGATTCAGTCTTCCCAGCCTGGTGAAGGTCTACAATTTTGTTTCTGGTGTCCTTTGACAGCTCTTTGGTCTTGGCCATAGTGGAGTTTGGAGCGTGACTGTTTGAGGTTGTGGACAGGTGTCTTTTATACTGATAACGAGTTCACACAGGTGCCATTAATACAGGTAACGAGTGGAGGACCGAGGAGCCTCTTAAAGAAGTTACAGGTCTGTGAAAGCCAGAAATCTTACTTGTTTGTAGGTGACCAAATACTTATTTTCCACCATAATTTGCAAATAAATTCTTTAAAAATCAGACAATGTGATTTTCTGNTTTCCTCATTTTGTCTCTCATAGTTGAGGTATACCTATGATGAAAATTACAGGCCTCTCTGATCTTTTTAAGTGGGAGAACTTACACAATTGGTGGCTGACTAAATACTTTTTTGCCCCACTGTACCTAGGACCATACTAACCAGAACATGACATAAATAAAGGTAAACATTTGTTACAGTGACAAAAAAAGTTTTTATAAATCTGTAGAGGTTTTTTCTTTGCACATGACTTGGTCTTATTTTATTAGTATTTTTACATGGTTGAACATCCCATTTCTAACATCTGTAGACTTGACAACTTAAAAAAAAAAAATAAAATAAGTTCAGATGGAGAAAGTCAGATTAAAAGAAGAAACAGAGCACATGGAAGTGTCTGTTATATTAACCATTTATAAAGCTGAAATATGATTTGGGTTCTACAGATCTGTAGTCATGTTTGACCCTTCATAGATTTTCTCAGACTTTTTTTTGTCATTCTCAAAATTTCAGCATCATTTCTACAAACAACCACTCACACCTTGGGACAGTTTAGAGCAGCCAGTTAACCTCAATCTGTTTTTGGTTTGTGGGAGAAAACCCACACATGCACGAGGAGAACATGCAGACAAAAGTTTCAAACCCAAGACCTTCTCCTTATAAGTCACAAAATAACCTAAAACTACATCTAAATCTCTTAACACAGTTAAAGTCTGTTCATCATTCAACTAAAGCACAAGACTGGCCAAACAGGGTGTCTATGAAAGGGTTCCAAGGTGAAAACAACTCATTAAAAACGTTGCATGGAGTGATGGAGACAAAAGTGGAACTTTTTGTAAGGTCATACTGACAGTCAATCTTGGTGGTGGTGGTGTGATGGTCTGGGGCTGCTTGGTTGCTTCGGGGACTGGATGAATTGCTATAATTAATGGAACCATTAAATCTGCTCTCTAACCAGGAAATCATGAAGGAAAATGTGCAGGGACCGGTGTCTAACTCCAAGCTCAAGCACACATATGTTATACAACAGGTTAATGGTTCAAATCACAACAAAAGGAAAGTGACCAAGTCAAATTTGTGATTTAAAGGTCCTGTATCCTGTAAAATCAGCTGTTTGTATCTTTTAACCATGTTATGATGTTATTTCCTTATTAAACCCTCCAGAGTGGTTTTTGGTTTAATACACACATTTCTCAGTAATCCTCCTGAATCCTGCACTCTGAGCAGCTGCTCCACTCTCTCCTGGAAAACCAACTGACTGTAACATAGTGATGTAACAATGTTACACCAGGACCTGCAGATTAAACACACACACCCCGATCTGCCAGAGTCATTTCAGGACAAATGAAGACTATATAACACCAACGGTAATATTTTATCATATATGTGCCTATCCTATACGCTGAAAGCTGTAAAATAACAACAACAACAACAACAAAACTTTATTTATAAAGCGCTTTTCAAACACATTTTATCAAAGTGCTTTACAGATTTAAAATGACCCCCCCCTTTAAAAACCAAAAATAAAATAAAACCCCGTCCCAACCCAACCCATCGACCATACAGACACACACACACACACACACAAGCTACAAAAACAGCGGGCTGAGCACAGGTGAGCCAGGAAATGCCATCATGGGAGCCATCTGCATCGGTAGCAGCAGATCAGCAGCAGCTGCCAAGGCACCGACCCCGTGCGCCCAGAGGAGAGAGGGCTGGTACCCCCACCTCCACCCAGGCACTACCTGGGGGGCACCCAGGCAGCCACAGCCGACCACCGCCCCTGATGCAGAGGGGTCCCGGAGAAGAAACACTGGCAAAAATAAGTTAAAATGTAAAGTTTGTAAAATATAAAGTGTATAAAGTATAAAACAATGAGTGTAAAACAATGATAAGATAGAATCTAGATAAAAATGCAAAGCGGATTAATAACTAAACAGTTAAAAGCTAAACTAAAAATGACATCCGGTAAAATATGCTAATCAGTTAAAACGCGTAATAATAAATAATAATTAGTTAAAAGCTAGGTTAAAAAGGGTAGGTCTTGAGCCTGCTCTTAAAAACATGAACGTTCTCTGCAGCCCTGAGGTCCTCCGGCAGCCTGTTCCAGAGGTGGGGGCCATAATAGTGGAAGGACGCCTCACCATGTGTATAACACATATGTTATACAACAGGTTAATGGTTCAAATGAAAAAAAAAAGGAAAGTGACCAAGTCAAATTTGTGATTTAAAGGTCCTGTATCATGTAAAATCAGCTCTTTAACCATGTTATGATGTTATTTCCTTATTAAACCCTCCAGAGGGGTTTTTGTGTTAATCCACACATTTCTCAGTAATCCTCCTGAATCCTGCGCTCTGAGCAGCTGCTCCACTCTCTCCTGGAAAACCACCTGACTGTAACATAGTGATGTAACAATGTTTCACCAGGACCTGCAGATTAAACACACACACCCCGAGCTGCCAGAGTCTGAAGCAAGACACTAAACACCACCGTTTGTAGTATTTTACTTTCTACAAATGTCTCAGTGAAAATGTGCATTTAGCTGTGAGAGTTACAGGAATTTATTCACCATTTTATTCAGGCAGCTCGAGGGGCAGCACTCACGAGAGGGGGGTGGGGTGGTGGTGGTGGTTGGGTGGAGAGAGGAAATTTTAGGTAAACCATGTGTTTTACTTCCTGGTTGAAGAATAACTCGAGAATATAAGTTATATTTCAGGACAAATGAAGACTATATAACACCAAAGGTAAGATTTTATCATATATGTGCCTATCCTATACGCTGAAAGCTGTAAAATAGTATGATACAGGACCTTTAAAGGTGGAATACAAAACATTAACAGAATAACACAGCACAAAGTCTTCAGTCATCTGGGTGCCAGGCTTGTTAACCCACGCACGCGCTCCAATACTGAGGTCGATCAATATTCCTCACCAAACCCAGTCTGATCTCTGATCCGAGCAGGAAAATAAAATATAATAAGTTCAGTTCACTAATCATGCTCTCCAGTCCCGCTGATCACACACTGACTCTGATAAAAGCAGCTCCTACCTGTTTGTAGCTTAGTCATTGATTCAGTCCGTGGCAAAGAGTTCACAGTTGTCCCGCGGCTCTTCTCGAGCAAACCAAAACTTCCTGCAGTCCCTCCTAAGATCCTCTGTCCTCCTCACAAACCATCCTGCACGCCTCACTTATACAAGAACTTGCTTGTCACATGGGAATCCCTCTATGGCAATCAAATAATGTATATAATCACCACATGTCCCCGGTGCTTCCAGCTGCTTGACCTGCAGACTCCACAGTACCAGCCTCACTGTGCTGCAGTATTTACGGTATTAGGCAACCCAAAATGGTGCCCGCTGCTCTGCCAGCTATTGGCTGGTAGATGTAAACAAAATGCTAACGTCGTGCCCGTCAAAATTAATATTTTATAATATTTTACTTCAAATAAAATTTCTACAACCCTCTAAACACCCTGTGGAGGCATAATTTTGTTAAAAATATTGCTTTTAATGAAAATATTCCATATTTTACCTGTAAACGTGATGGCAATTTCCAACAAAACAATTTGAAATACACTGCAAATGCTTGATTGCCATTGTTGCTGCTGAAGGTGGCACAGTCAGTTTTTACATTTGGGGCAATTACTTTTCTCACACAGGGTCAGGAGAGTTTGAATGGATTTCTCCCTCAATAAATTCAGCTGATTTGTACATAAATTCTAAAGGGTTTCTGCACAAATGTGGTTCAGATAAGCTTGTTGTTATCACTGTGCTGCTACTGTTTAGCATCATTAAAAGTGGAAAGAAAAGCCCAAAATATTTCAAAAACTATATTTTCTGTTAACACATTATATTTGTCTGATATTAAAACTTGTTTGCTAATCTGAAACTGTATAAAAAAGCCAAAAACTACTTTTTGTTTTGCATTGTTTGTGTTCTGTGACGAATGTGATGCATCCTTAAGAAGAAACAAACAAAAAAATGATTTTTATTTTAAGTCAAAATATGACCAGTTTTACAACTACTGACAAAACTTTAACCAAACAGAATAACAAACATCAACTGAATGTGGAACTTCCATCTAACTGTAGCAGATTCATGGTATCGTCAGTCCCTTTTTGGGGTCTGTTGTGGAATGTGATGAAAAAAGCATCATTTCCTTGTGCACATTCCCTGGAGGGTAAACAGGATTTAGGGAGGTTCCTCATCTAATAGTTTGTTTTTTCCTACAATTTTCCCACTATGTCCTCAAAGCAGAGGCGCTAATAAGTTTCCTCTTAGTTCAAATAACACATCCTAATGGCTTGATTATTTATATTAAAAGAGTTCCAAAGCCAATATATAGTTTCTAAACCTGCAAAAAAAGAAAAGAACAAAGTTTTGTAACATATTAAATTTCTATTCATGTACTTGGAATTTGATGAGACAAGGAATTTAATACATTTTAAAAATCTGAGTCTAAAAGCTTATCAACCCCCCCCCCCAGTTTAAAGAATATAGGGCCACATTTTCTAGTGTTTGCAGAAGAAAAAACATGATGAAGCAGAAGTAGAACATGATGGTAGGATGATGAAAGTTTTCTTTTAGGTACTTATGTACTACGGAAGTAGCATTACCAAAAGGGAGCAGCATCTGTATAAATAGACAATTACATTAGTGGTTTCATACACGTAATTGTCAAGTGAACAAAACTACCATTTTCAAAGGGAAGCTAGAGTCATCTGCCTTCAAAATAAAAGAGAGAAACACCGATGGCATTTTAAGTGCAAACATTAAAAGATGAAAATGGAACATAAACACTACAACAACATCCAGCGTGTGCACACCGCAGCCACAACAACAACACAAGGCCTCCAGGCTCACGACCCCTGTGTGCGCTCTGATGCCACCGAAGCTCCTCACTCAAACTCACTCTGACCTCCGATGTTCTCCGGTCACTCCTCCCCCGAGAAGGACAACAAAATCCCCAGGAGTCTGAAGCAGCTTCTTGACCTGCCGACTCCACCACCCGTACCAGCCTCGCCTCACTATTATAGACTATTCACTGTGTTTGGTACCCACAATGGTGCCCACTGCTCTGCTAGCTATTCGTTGGTAGATGTAAACTTAAAGAGGCTTATCCATTAAAAACGTTTTTTCGGAGGTTTCTGTTGAAAACAGGTCAACAACTTCTCTTTCAGTTTTTATCTCTCAAACTACGCAGGTGGCGATAACACCAGAGTTCTCCCGAGTCCGAACGGCCTGTATGTGTTTCATCAGAACTCCTTTGTTCGTTAGTTTTCGGCAGCTCCCATAGTTGAAACCACGTCTAGCATGCTGCTAGCTAAAAGCTGTAGCATAACGTAGCAAACAAAAAGACGCAACGTCTGATGTTGCCATGCACAGTAGGGCAGGAAACAATATTCTTTGCTCTCATAGGCTAGTTTGTTAGCCAATCAGAGTCCAGCAAATTCGAACAATTAATATGAACGAGCTGCTGACGAAGCAGTTGAAGCAGCCTGACAGAAGGAGCTGGAAACACCCGAATTTTAACGCAGACAGATTGAAAGGTCTGTTAATCAGTGTTTCCTGATGTTTTTTAGATATAAAATGTTTCATATTACTGGTTAATACTTAAGAAATAACCACAAAGTCCTGAAATGTGTATGAAATGGCTTTAATGCAAATATTGTGCCTGTCAAAAATAAATATTTTATTATAATCTTCTGCAAAAATAATTTTTAAAGAAAATACTGTACTTTTATTCTACACCCCTCTAAACACCCTGTGGAAGTATTATTTTGTTGAAAATATTGCTTTTTTATGAAAATATTCCATATTCCACCTTTATACAATTTCCTTTGTTGTAGTAATAGTATATTTTTAGTCGTTTAATAAATGTAAATATAGTTCATTAAAAAATAATCAAGGTTAGGGTTAGGGTGTTTTGAATACGTCATGAGTGAAACAATAGATTATTAGACAGTTGGTTACATATTTCAAATTCAAACATATTTTATTAATTAATTAGACATTGTAAATAACTTAGTGTTTCTTCAGAGAGTCATTCTAGAGGGTTCTAGCTGTGGACAGGAAGGATCTCCTGTAGAGGGTTCTAGCTGTGGACAGGAAGGATCTCCTGTAGAGGGTTCTAGCTGTGGACAGGAAGGATCTCCTGTAGAGGGTTCTAGCTGCAGACGGGAAGGATCTCCTGTAGAGGGTTCTAGCTGTAGACAGGAAGGATCTCCTGTAGAGGGTTCTAGCTGTGGACAGAAAGGATCTCCTGTAGAGGGTTCTAGCTGTGGACGGGAAGGATCTCCTGTAGAGGGTTCTAGCTGTGGACAGGAAGGATCTCCTGTAGAGGGTTCTAGCTGTAGACAGGAAGGATCTCCTGTAGAGGGTTCTAGGTGTGGACAGAAAGGATCTCCTGTAGAGGGTTCTAGCTGTAGACAGGAAGGATCTCCTGTAGAGGGTTCTAGCTGTGGACAGGAAGGATCTCCTGTAGAGGGTTCTAGCTGTAGACGGGAAGGATCTCCTGTAGAGGGTTCTAGGTGTGGACAGGAAGGATCTCCTGTAGAGGGTTCTAGCTGTGGACAGGAAGGATCTCCTGTAGAGGGTTCTAGCTGTGGACGGGAAGGATCTCCTGTAGAGGGTTCTAGCTGTAGACAGGAAGGATCTCCTGTAGAGGGTTCTAGCTGTGGACAGGAAGGATCTCCTGTAGAGGGTTCTAGCTGTGGACAGGAAGGATCTCCTGTAGAGGGTTCTAGCTGTAGACGGGAAGGATCTCCTGTAGAGGGTTCTAGGTGTGGACAGAAAGGATCTCCTGTAGAGCGTTCTAGCTGTGGACATGAAGGATCTCCTGTAGAGGGTTCTAGCTGTAGACGGGAAGGATCTCCTGTAGAGGGTTCTAGGTGTGGACAGAAAGGATCTCCTGTAGAGGGTTCTAGCTGTGGACAGGAAGGATCTCCACCACCTCCAGTTCTTCAGCCATAATGGAAAGGGGTTTTGGCATGTTGCTGAGCATTACTGCAGATGATGAGACTCGGGCTTGTACTGAAAGTTGAGGTGTCAGTCAGCTAGTCATTGTCTGTACCGGCTTGTTCCTGTTTGGGGTTGAGGTTAGCTGGTGTCTGTCTCCAGCAGTCATTGGGCAAGAGGCGGGGTTACACCTGGACAGGTCACCAGTTTATCACATTGTCTGAGGTGTACAGAGTGAAAAGGAATGGTGAGAGTACAGTCCCCTGTGGTACTCCTGTGCTGCTGATCACCTGGTCAGACATACAACTCTTCAGTCTCACATACTGTATGACTGAAGGAATAGAAGGTTTAAGCTTCTTCTTTCAACACTCTTTGCTTTGTTCCTGATCTACATCGACATCTTCTTTTTAACTCATCAACATTTTTCTGTCTCAATTTAAGTATTGTTGGCAGTGAAATGTCCATTAGCTGTTCTTTTTGTGAAGAAGTCTCTCGCTACACATCATAACAAGTGGCAAAAAAGTGTAAGCAAAAATGCTTCAGTCTGCACAGTATCCAAACCAGATAAAAATAACTCAGAAAGAGTGATGTTTACAAGAAAAAAAACTGTCAAGAAAATTTAAAAAAAGATAAAAGTTCCTAGTATATCACAGCGCTGCTCAAGTTGCCACCATGTGTAGCACAGTTCTACAGCAATCAGAATCATTTATTCAATAAACAAGACAAAGTAAAATTCTTGAAATTTAAAATTAATTGTACAACAAAAATAAAAATGTTCATTTTTATTACTGATATTACTGTAATAATAATATAATATTAAAAAGTACAAATTAACAAATATTCATAAATTAATTATACAGTCTTAGATATGTGAAATTAAAGTCAAATGTTTACCTATATTGTATATACTAAGTCACATAAGAGTGTAAAACTTCTAAATATTTTTTTGCCCTAGCTTTTATTTTTTAAACCGGAAATGATGATGCCGTTCCTGCGTGGTGGACGGAGCTGGTTTGTCTCTCATGTTTACCCTAATTTAGACCTTACAGATAAGTTCAGGCGCTACAGGAATATCTTTGCGTTTCCCAACTTTGTGTTCCGTTTGGACTCTGATATTTTCTACCGTCCACGGTTTTTCCACCGGAACCAGTTGACAGGAATGCGCGTGAGCGGCGACCGTTAAGTTAACGGAGCAGAAAGCGGCCCCGGTGCCAACGGGGCAGAGAGTTGCTGCTTTCTTCTCGGGTCATCACACGGAGCTGGACGGAGAGAACGAACTCGGGACTTCTATATGTTACCTCGGATAAAACGTCACAGCAACAAGGTAAAAATAATAAAAAAAAAAAAAACCTCTGTTTTTGACTTGTTCCACAGAAAAAAATCAGACTAATAAGTTTCAGTCAGTAAAGATGTGTGTAATAATTCCTGAATTATTTTAAAAAATGTTGTTGTTTTGGGTGTTGAAAACTAGAATCCCAGTCTGTCATGTAGTTTAATGAATGTACATGTTAATAATGTCTCGTGTGTGGAATATATTGAGGTGTAAATGTTCAGGTTTTAGGGATATTAATTGAGTGTAGCTGCTGCATGGTGCTCAGTGTGAAGGATAAACAAACCTGCTCAGTAAATATAGCAGATGTGTCATATAAGAGCTTCAACAAGTGATCTCACATGATTTATACCAATTATTAATGATCACATGTTGATGCAAACAGTCCACAAGGAGAGAAGTTTGAACTCCCTGACAGGCTGAACTTCTCTGTAACACGTCTGTAGCCACTCGTGTTTGGATTCAGGCTGCAAAGTGAATGAACAAAGACTTCAGCTGACAAACACTGGCTGTCTGACAGAATTTAAAGGGCTTCCCTGCTTCTGTAGTTCACGACTGGCAGATTGCACAGCTTCAACTGACTGGACCTTTCAGCTGTCTTTTTCATCCAAAGAAACGTGGATGGGATGAAAGGCTTGTAAATCCAGCTGACTGTGCGGACTCCTCGGTGCAGACGGAGAGCTTCTCAGCTCATTTTAATCAGTCAAATGGAAGCAGGACGAGAGGCAGGGACAAGAGGAAGACTAACCGCAGAGGAAGGACAACAAGGACAGGAGGGGAAGGGAGGCTATTTGAGGAGGAGGAGGAGGGTTGATGTGTGTGTTGGGGGGTTGATAGCCAGTAGCAGAGCCAGTGGCCACCAGCTGAATGGATATATGTAACACTCCTCCTCCCTAGAGAACAGCTGCTACTGGCTCCCCCAGTTGAATTACGAGGCCACTGACTTTACACAGAGAGCCACACCCAGGACGTTTCCCAGGACCTGTGATGTTTAAAACAAATGTGTGTTCTGCATGTAACATGTAAACCTGTCTTATTAAGAGGCTATTCCATTAAAAACAGTGTTTCTGAGGTTTCTGTTGAATATTTTAGCTCCACAGGTGTTCTTACCTTCATAGTGGGTGAAAACAGGTCAACAACTTCTCTTTCAGTTTTAATCTCTCAAACTACGCAGGTGGTGATAAAACCCGAGTTCTCCTGAGTTCCTAACGGCCTGTATCTGTTTCATCACAACTCCTTTGTTTGTTAGTATTCATCAGCTCCTGCAGTTGAAACCACGCCTAGCATGCTGCTGGCTAAAAGATGTTAGCATAAGACGTATCAAACAGGAAGAGACTACGTCTGCTGTTACCATGCACAGCGTAGCAGGAAATAGTATACCTTGCTCTCATAGGCTAGTTTGTTAGCCAATCAGAGTCCAGCTAATTTGAATAATGAATAATAATGAGTTGCAGCCTGAAGCCTGACAAATCTTGACGCAGAGAGATTGAAAGGTCTGTTAATCAGTGTTTCCTAATGTTTTTATATAGAAAATGTTTCATATTACTGGTTAATACTTAAGAAATAACCACAAAGTCATGAAATTGGTGTGAAATGGACTCTTTAAAACTCAGCCCTGAATAAAACACTGCTAACATCAATTCAAAAAAAAAATCTAGCTCTCTAATTGGCTGAAGCAAAGGTTCTAATGGATTTTTTCATATTAAGCGTCAAACATCAACACCGTCTTAGTAAAGACTTACTGTCGAGGAGGAAGCGATTAATTTTATATATTTCTCTTAGTGTTTTTTAGATATAAAATGTTTCAAATTACAGGTTAATACTTAAGAAATAACCACAAAGTCATAAAATCTGTTTGAAATGACCTCTAAGAGGGAAGTGATGATCGAAGGTGTTCTCTGTATGATTATTATCTGTAACACATGGTTTTAGCCCAGTAGGTGAATCTCAGGCTGAGTGTTTCAGACATTACCTCCACCTCATGCACATGTGATGTGGTTTCTGTCTTTCATTACTCAGGGACCCTCATGTGGAACCAGTAAGCTCTAACCAGCAGAGCTGCTGACATTTTGAAACTGTCTGAAACCAGAAACTGGGTACAACATCTTCATTTAGCTGAATTAACCCAAGAAGTAGGATTCTTGTTTGAACGTGGGCTTATTTTGCTCCCTTTGTCCTGTTCCATTCTTTTGCATATAATTAGTTTAATCACAGTTTCTGAAACTAGATTTAAGGTTCGGCTTTTCTTCTGGTTTTATGTTTATGTGTTGCAGAGCTGCTTTTGGTCTTTTTTCTTCTTTCCACTCTTCAGCTGTTAGTTTTTCTTCCCACATGCAGTTCAAATACTCCTCTGAGCCATTTTTGGTGGTGCCCTCCGCTACTAAAAACAGCCTCTGAAACATCAGGGAGGAATGACGCGGTTAAAACTGACCTCTGGTTGCCAAGGTCTGCTGTGAAAATGAAGCTAAACAGGCTTTGTCAGTGCTAAATAGTTGCTAACTTTTGCAGACAATTAGGTCTCTAATGCTGTTTTATTAATGAGATAATGTGAAAGTGATGCTTAAGTTCATCCTTTGCATGTTTTTGCTCAAAGGTGAAAGAGTGTTTAGAAACTTGGCTTTGTTCAGAATCACGAAAACCGACTTTTTAAAAACATTTACAATAAAAACTAACTGGATAATTAACACAGATTTCCAATTAATCTTAGTTTTATAATTGCACATTAAATAATACAAAATTGCAGCATAATAATGAGTCACAATGGAAAAGGAGAAAATTGTTTTCGATCTGAGTAAAAAACCAGGATGTGAAAGACCACAGCTGAACTCTTTCAAAGTTCCTGCCATAGTTTTCATTTTCTTTGTTCAAGTCCCTACTTTGAACATTTTTACCCTGTTTTTCATTTTTTTTATTTAGACTTGAGCTCTAGAAGAATTTCTTGTCTTCAGTTTAACATTTGACTCCAAACACATTTGTTATTTTTGAAAAAGCATGTCGAGGCCTAGAAGTGAGTGTTAAAGAGGCCATTTCACACAAAGTTCATGACTTTGTGGTTATTTCTGAAGTATTAACCTTTTATATGAAACATTTTATATCTAAAAAACGTTAGGAAACAGATTAACAGACCTTTCAATCTGTCTGCGTAGCAACTCATTAATATTCATTAGGCCAATTTGCTGGACTCTGATTGGATAACAAACTAGCCTATGAGAGCACAGCTTCCTGTTTCCTGCCCCGCTGTGCATGGTAACATCAGACTTCTCTCTTCCTGTTTGATACATCTTATGCTAACAGCTTTTAGCATCATGCTAGGTGTGAATTCAACTGAAGGAGCTGATAAATACTAACGAATAAAGGAGTTGTGATGAATCTGCTTCAGGATCGGCTGAAACTCATTTGTCTGTCATCGTTTTTATTGTCAGTGAGCAAACACCTCCGTATGACCATTAGCCACAGGTTGGATACTGAAATATCGATGTCTCAATGAATCAATGATCCTATTAAAATATTGATATTTTAGTAATTTGAAGTAAATATTTAGTCTGTCATCATTGGGAAAATTGTGTAAATCAAACTCAGTTGGTCAGACCTACTTTATTCACCAGGTGAATGTGTGACAGGTACGATATAAATGCAGAAGGACACTGAGCAGCACAGTATGCTTCTGTTGCTGCAGTGCACATTCAGTTGGCTAGATTTAACATGGCAGAACACAAACACAGTCATGTGTGGAGCTACTTTTGTGCCACAAATTGCATTGATGCAGTGTGTGACGTGTAGGAAGACTGTGAGGTATTGTGCTGTTGGCTTGTAACATGTTATAGTTATGTACTCATACACTGGAGCATCTGGGGAGGAAGTCTGTCGTTTGTATTCTATCAAATAAAAGCATGTGACTTATAGTTTCCTCTTAAAATACACAAAATCCACTCAGAAATGAGATCCTTATATATTATAATGAAGTGTTTCATGACTTTGTGGTTATTTCTTAAGTATTAACCTATAATATGAAACATTTTATAGCTAAAAAATGTTAGGAAACACTGATTTACAGCCCTTTCAATCTGTCTGCATGAAGATTCGTCAGTCTTTGGCTGAAACTCATTAATATTCATTATGCCAATTTGCTGGACTCAGATTGGCTAACAAACTAGCCTATGAGAGCAAGGCATACTGTTTCCTTCCCCGCTGCGCCTGGCAGCAGTGCACTGAGTATATTCCAATTGATACATGTTTATGCTAACAGCTTTTAGCCAGCAGCATGCTAGGCGTGGTTTCAACTGCGGGAGCTGATGAATACTAATGAACAAAGGAGTTCTGACGTAACAAGTACAGGCTTTTCGAACTCGGTGTTATCACCACCTGCGTAGTTTGAGAGATTAAAACTGAAAGAGAAGTTGTTGACCTGTTTTCACCCACTATGAAGGTAAGAACACCTGTGGAGCTAAAATATTCAACAGAAACCTCAGAAAAAAACATTTTTATTGGAAGGGCCTCTTTAAAGACCATTACATACGTGCACACATGATTGAAATTTAATGTTTAGTATTAGGGATGTCCCAATCAAGATTTTTTGCCCTGAAGTCCGAGTCTGAGTCATCTGATTTTGAGTATCTGCCGATACTGAGTCCCGATCCGATCATAATACATTAAAAAATGAATAAAAAGGAGCAAATAAACAGATCCAGGATGTTCCTTATATTGTATTTAATTCACCCTGTTTAATATTTAGCTGCAGGGACAGGACAGCCAGCAGTCCTGGGACTGGGACAACCAACAGTCCTGGGACTGGGACAGCCGGTTGCGTCCACTCCAGCGCGTCCTGTTGTTTCCCCTGGGCTTTTTCACGGTGGGGAGTCATAAGGTTGTTACTTGTGTGTAAAAACGAACATGACGAGAGTGCATTTCTGTACTGTGAACACGCAAACAGTTCGAACGCACACAAACCGGTGGACGGACATTACGTTATTAAATAAAACATTATGTAATTAAATCAGCTGATCAGAACAGCAGACACTGTAGAAAGAGTCACATGATCATGGTCTGTCTTCTGCATGCAGTAAGTGATCACCTCCACTCCATGAACAAGTTTAAGATAATATCATAGGGATTCAATATGACTATAAACTAACACCGGTGCTCATGCTAACGCGGCTAGCGAAGCTAGTGGAGCTAACGGGGCAACATTCTCAACACAACATCCACTGAGCCAATTAAAAAAGCTTACCTCGAAGAAAATATACACATTTTATAAGTCCTCATCTTCTCCACTGTTGTGTAGACTACAGGACTGTTAACATTCACATTTTCACACACATTGCGGTCGTTATGGAAACGCGTCCCCTCTTAAAATGGTGGGTGTGGGTTGCGAGGGAAACTGTCCTGGATACCGATGTCACACCAAAAGGTGTATAGATGCGTTAAAAACTAATAAGAATATATACACACATATGTCCGAGTCCTGATCTGGAGGTAACGTCCGATTCCGGTCGAGTCTGAAACTACGTGATCGAGCCTGATTTCCGATCACGTGATCGGATCTGGACATCCCTATTTATTATACTTTCAGGACTTCTTTCTTTATTTTGAGCTTGTGTTTTCAGAAATGCTAAAGTCTGAACTACGTGCTATCAATGCCAAAATCCTGGACACACAGAACAGGATAACATTGTAAAATGTATAATGCAAAGTTAAGGATTCTTTTTTACATTTAGAAGATGTTCAGTCATTATAGAAAGAGCTGCTGTGTTTGGGAAGTGGTTTGTTCTTTTTTTATCAGAAGGCTTGTTTCTTTAGAGAAGTATAGTGGAGCAGGAGTGGTATTTTAGATTAAATCAAGTTCATCATGTAGAACACACTGATAGTAGGGAGAGTCAACTTTTTCTGAAAGGCGTGTTTCTGTAAGCTGAACCTACAACCCTTCCTATTGCAACATTCCACCAGTTTATGGAGCATGTATGACACAATATTTATAGAAAGTTAAAGCCAACATTACATTGTAGAAGTATTTTAAAGCAACATTCCATACAAAATAGACTTTCTACTTAAAGTGAAATCAAACCCACATAATGAAACACATCAAAAACTTGCCACCAACATGGACAGAAGGGAGCCGTTAAAACCATATAACATTTACAGTATGTCTGCTGCTTATTATCAATAAAGGCACTGATCAAGTAACATTGACCAAGGTATGATCTGACCTCTTCAGGTTGAGAGGTGGAATACAGTGTGGAAAGGTAGCTATTATGTTGCAAGGCAAATACACAAACATACAAGAAATGCAAGCTTGTACATTGACACCTAATATGTGTGTTTTGGGGTGGTGGGAGAAAGAAGTAACATGAGAAACCCACATTGCATAAAAAGAACAAATTATACTGTCCATAAAAATACTGGTAATTATTTTATGCGTTAAAAATTGTCTCCCATAATACATTTATCACTTACACTTACATTTATACATTTTATAAGATCATTTATGTTCATGAGCATATTCTGCATACAGTATACGCTATTTATACACAAACACAAATAACAACAAAGCAGCCTGCTTGATAAAAAACATAAAGGACTGTTTTAGATCAGAATGTTGTCTGTTGCCCTGCCTGGGTCTTGCACTAGAGCACAGATAAGTAGTGTATACTATCAGTGTGACAAACCACAGGAATTAAAATGTAGGCATAGAAAGGCACAGAAGTGGACATCCTGTGGTTATATCTCACATTGACGACTGCTTCATTGTGAACAGAGTCCTGTGGAACCAGATAATAAATGTCACTCAACTCCAGACTCATTTAAATGTGGTAAACAGGATTTTGTAGCAAATTTAGATGTCAAATTTACTTAAAAATCATTTTATCAACTTGTAGTGGTCTTGTACTTCTGGTTTCCAAAATAAAGGTTATAATATTCAGAAATCATAGACCCGGTGAGGCTTGAAATAAAGTAGCCAATAGATAACGAACCCGTTTTGTTATCTATTGGCTACTAGATTGTCAATCACACTTATACTGCTAAAAGTAACAATAAACAGCCCTTTAACACCGATGATGCGCAAAAACACCAAACAGCAGTTGAGCTCTCCATTCGGGGCAAAATCCTCTTTACCACCTTTAAGGAAGCTGAGAGGCACCAAGTGTCACGTCAGAACATTCAAAACCATTTATGTCAGTGTGGGCTGCATGCTAGATTACCTACAATGTTACCTGACCACACCATCAGGTACAGGTGTCATTGTCTCACCCAGGGAGTATTTACATTGGACGAGATCTGAGATTATATTTTTAAGTCATATCGCCCGTCCCTAGTCTGTCTATGAGATAGGGTGGGAACCATTTTATTGATTCAGATTCATGTTTTTAATTTTTATTAAATTAAATGTCTTTTAATGAGGATGTTTTGAAATAACATGGACATTTATCAGTTTACATTTACAATGAGTTTTGTTATATGATAGTAACATCAACTTGTCCAGGGACTACAGGTGGAAATTAGCATCTTTACTATGACCTGGTATCAATGCATCTTACTTTTATGGTCAATGTTGAATTGTTTACTGTCTTTGTTCAAATAAACTCTTACCAATACCATCTCCATATTCACCATCTCTTAATCTTGTTAATATAACACTGTTCGTCAGAATGAAAGAATCGTGTACTGAGCCTGATTAATTTGCCACAACGTTTGTTATAACGCACACTCAACGTGAACATTTAAAGAATGCGCATGCTTGCGGTTCCTGTACAGAATCTCTCTGTCCGAGGGGGTAACAAGTTGCACATAGATGCAGTCGATTGCTCTGATAATGTTAGGAAAGCCAGCAATGTTGTAAAAACCTTGATTAGTGGCATTTAATGCATCACAAGTGTTTGGAAAATTAATGTATCTGCCCACGTAACATTGCATTCAAAACCTGTGACACACACTAGAAAAACTGCCCGAGATACCGCCAGCACTAACTGCCACAGTGCGCTGAAATGATCCAGACATCTGTCTGTCTTCTCCCCGCAACAATAACTTCATCCATTTTTGCGCCAAGTTAAGACGCTTTTCAAAGGTGGTAAATATAGGCGCCAAATTAGAAGCTGCAAAAAGTTTCAAGTTAAAAAATCACACTGCGCCTGGAACACCCACTTATTTACATGTTCTCCTCTTCTTCTGACAGAAACACCCACATTGCATGTTCATCAAGGGCAAAACCGCTAAAAGGATTTTGCACATCTAGCAGCAGGTTTAACAGGCGCAGCGTTAGTAAATCACCTGCTGCTTGTTTTTGGGCCTGTTTTAATAACCACAAACCTTTGATACATCAGGCTCATAATCTTTATTACATATTATCTTCTGTTGAGCAGCTTGTTTGTAGTAACTGCTCTCTAAGCTACAGTCTCCTCTTGTTGCGTGCTTAAATTAATGGTTTTCTCCAGCTTTTCCAGAAATGAATGAGGTCTAGTTTACTGAGTTCTCCATCCCAACAGACTACACATTAATTGGCTTTTAGCTACAGATATTTTCCTTGATTGTTTGTTGGGAGCAGTTCTGATTTAGATTTAGGCCACACACAATACAAATTGCCAGTTTAGTAACAAACAATGTTTAACTGTTTAATAAGGCAATGTCTAAACGCTTTTCTCATTGTCTTATTTTCTCTGTCCTTTTAATCACCCAATATGTCTTATTTCAGAAGACACATTTTTTACTAGCTTCCTGGCATTTTGAGGCAGGCTTCCTGTATGATCAAGCTGAGTTTCCTGTGTTTTAGCTAAGCCAGACTCAACACATGAGGCCCCACAAGATTCCCAAAACCAACACCAATGCTGTATTTCTCCTCCCATAACCTCTAATCTGAGATCTTCCTGGAATTCTTCCAGCCTTTCACTTCCTCCTACAAAAATTCTCTACAAATTTGACATAAGGGCACACTGTGTCAGAAAAGTTGAGATCCATTCTACTCCCTACGCAGCTAATTAACACAAACCCACACCCATACCCACACCCACCCACCCACACACAAAGGAGTGACTCAGCAGAAAAACTTGACACACGTCTTATGCTAAAAGTGCGTTGAATTATTTTTTACTTAACACTAGGAACTCTGTTTAAACTGAGGGTACTGAAAACTGGGGTGGGGTGAAATGGACTTAAATCTAATGATGTGGCACATTTTTATACTGTAATCATATCTTCCTTATTTCAGAAACATATTGATCATGACCTGGTACCACTAAGTTTGATTACCTCCGCCAAGGAGTTTATGTATGTTTTTTTTTGTTACAAACAGGATAACAACCAGTTATGAAAGAATAAGTATAAATGTGAAGGACATATTAGACATAATGTAAGGAACACTTGGTTAGATTTTGGTAGTGACTTACGATACTGTCATTGTGGAAAAATAATTTTTAATACATGACTATTGAACTAAAGCTATTAAACTCATTCCCAAATGCTAAGATAATGTTTTCATGGTCAGGTTCATCCAGTAATTTTGATAAAGTTGATGTAAGACTATGTGTTTCTGGGCTGGGAGTTTTCTCTGCTCTCTGACTAGCTGTTGCACATACATTTACATATCATTTCACTAATTTAATTTTAAATGTCATGTGGAGCTTTGCTAAAAGAACCCAAATGCCAACCCAAAATCTTCGAAAATCAAAGATATGATAAAATAATTTTTTTTTAATAGCAAAAACAAAGCATTATCATGGCAGCAAAACTGGACTACTTACAGATCTCTTGAATATCACAGAGACCCTGGAAAACATGGAGGCAAAACACATGACAGTAGCAATAGACTGTGGACTGATGAAACTAACTTGTGTTTATACAGAGGGACGGGTGATGTCTAAGTGAGGACAGCTGGAGAGAGAAGTGCAAGGGCCAATCAGCAGAATGGGGGAAAAGTGGGAAAATTAACCAGTCAGTATATCATCTTGATTGGCGATTGGAGCCTCAGGCAGGAAAACTATCAGCAATAAAACAAAAATCTACTGAAGAAAGGACACAACGCTACCTAGTTTACAAAGCAGAAACTGTGATGGACTGGCGACCTGTCCAGGTGTAACCCCGCCTTGCACCAAATGACTGCTGGAGATAGACACTCACAGCCTGAACAGGAAAAAGCAGGTCACAAAACAGAGAAAGTGAAACGGTAGTTAAGGTCAATACAAAGATGTCTGGAAACACAGACCTGCAATCATCCCTCAGTTGATACACAATCACAGCTGAAGTGACTTTTTGCTCTACTTTAAAGAGGCCATTTCACACAAATTTCATGACTTTGTGGTTATTTCTTGAGTATTAATCAGTAATATGAAACATTTAATATCTAAAAAACATCCGGAAACACTGATTAACAGACCTTTCAATCTGTCTGCATCAAGATTCATCAGGCTTCGGGCTGCAACTCATTAATGTTCATTATGTGAATTTGCTGGACTCTGATTGGCTAACAAACTAGCCTATGAGAGCAAGGTATACTGTTTCCTGCCCCGTTGCACATGACAACAGCAGACGTTCTCTCTTCCTGTTTGTTACGTCTTATGCTAACAGCTTTTAGCCAGCATGCTAGGCGGGGCTTTAACTGCAGGAGCTGATGAATACTAACGAACAAAGGAGTTGTGATGAAACAGATACAGGCCGTTGGGACTCGGGTGTTATCACCTGTTTAGTTTGAGAGATTAAAACTGAAAGAGAAGTTGTTGACCTGTTTTCACACCCACTATGAAGGTAAGAACACCTGTGGAGCTAAAATATTCAACAGCCTCTTTAAACAAACACTGCCACAATGTTACTTATTCACTGATATAAAATTTAGTGTCCTCTACCTATGAAAACACAAAAGGTGTTATTCATGCTTCCATTTTGTCTTGCAGACTGTAACTAGCTTGTTTATAAATCATTTTTTATTCTGTCATTCAATGAATCTGAGTACTAACAGGGAAATGTGGGGGTGAATAATCTTAGCTGTATCATGAACACAGACTGTTGTTCTTTTAATAGACAAGGCAGAATGGGATGTGAAAGGGTCCAGAGGTTATGAGGAGGAAGTGGATGTTACTTGATGTTGGCTTTAGTGAGAATTAGCTTTTTATTTGTTTGTGTCCGTTCACTGTTTTAACTCTATATGTTCAAAAACTGTATGTTTAATACAACAAGTTTTGGTTATCATTTATTTTTATTAAAATAAAAAGAAAATCAGTGTGGAATATCAACCACCCTAATATCTATCTAAAGATCAGCATCTTCTTTAGAAAAAGCAGTATTGGTTGACCTCTGCTCATGTTTATCTTGTTTTGTTTTTTGTTTAGTTTGCTTGTTTTCAGTTACTGTTTCATTTTGTGTTAATTTACTCATTCATAAAACTTTTGGTTAAGTCAGTCCCTCAATCTCCTTCCCTGCAGAATTTGGTTCTTTTATACTTATTACAGTTTATGAAATACTTTAATGAACTGAGGTTGTTGTAATCTCTTAACAGTGTGATTCTTACATTTTTTGTCTGTCATCATTAGTTTGTTGTATTCAGCTTTCATTTTTTTCAGCTGATAAACTTTAGATCAGTAATTCAAAATTCCACATTTTGTTCAACATTTTGTTTTAAGTGTAATAAGTAAAGCAGGGAACTGAGAACGTTACTGAAGCGTCAGCTGCTACGAATACACTCATTTTCCACCATAAATGTTCCAGAGGATTCTTTGGTTAATCCTAAGAGGGTCCGTGTACCAGGTCGTTGAGTAGAAAACCTCAAACATCTTTTTACATGCATCTGTTCAGCAGCAGAAAATGACTCTGTCGAAAATGTCAAGGCTCCAGTGCATTTGTGAAAATGATTTTAAGTTTACTTCACAAAAAAGATCATAAAAAAACAGACAGGTATGAAAGATTAGACTAACATGTTAGCACGTCATTTCTGTTTTCAACACATAGAGCTTTGAACAGCAATATAAATTTCCCCCCTTTCAAAGATTGTGGCTTGTCTTCAGTGTTTCTGCTCTATTGCTGTGAGATCACAAGATAAGACGATATCTAATTACTACTCAATATGAATGCATTTTCACTGCAAAAATACATTCTTTCTATTTGAGTGTTATAGATTTCATGATTTGGAGGTTAGAAAGTCTTTTCAAGGCCACAACCTCTGCAGAAATGTATATTTAGCCAATACCTCACACAAGAGGAATGTTGGCAAGCTTCAAGACATTATATGGAGCTGTAGTGGTTGTTTTATGTGAAATGCATGGGAGATTTTTTAAGACCACCAGCCGGCTCAGTGTTAAACTACTGATATGACTGGAATGTTGGCTTTGCTCTTTTTTATTATTCAGTCATAGTTTGCACAATGAATCACTATGGGAACCATTTTGGAAACAAGTTAAAGACCCACTCCGATCATCTTTTGAGCTATTTTAAAACGTTCTCAGTGGTCTTTCAAGCAGTACTAAATAACTTTGAAAACTTTTTTCTCTGCACAGAAAAAAAAACTTTCAAACCTAGAAGCTAGTGTTTTGAAACTTGTCTAAATGGATACTCGTCGAAAAACATGTTTGACTTAGGGCTGGGCGATATGACTTAAAAATAAAATCTCCGATTTATTTTTCAATTTTGTTTGATTTCTGATTTTTTCCGATTTTCCCCCTACTTTTTAAGAAAACCAACAAGTACAAACAACGGACAACTTTAAGTGACCGCTTCAGTGATTGTTCTCCACCGTACCTCTTTACTGTTATTTGAGGTGCCTTGTACAAACGAGCCTTGTACAAATGATTCGGCTACAGTTCAGCTGTTTTTAGCTAAAGTTTGTTAGTCACTGTGGTGTTTGTTCGTTTCAGAGAGACGGGCGTTTTTCATCTTCGGCTGAATGTCTCTTTTTCAGGTGTTAGAATGAGTTTGTGGTGCTGCTGCCTTTGACTGCGACGGGCTTTAGGCAAATGTTGCAGAGTGGTATCTCTTGCTGCACGTCTGTCGCAGCAAACCATGTGAAACTAACACTACAGAAACTCTGGGGAGCCAAAAAGCACCACTGCGCAAAATCTCAATTTATTTGTTTTTAAATCACCCGCAACTAAAAGTTCAGATTAATTCGTTTAAACGATTAGTCGCCCAGGCCTAGTTTGACTTCATATTAGACATTAGTCTAGATGCCTCTGATGGCTTTACAATAGACTGAGCAACTTCAGTAGTTTGAGTCATGGCCGTGAGAGGGCGGTTCCTTTATTGCTGTACAGCAACAGCTGTTTATTGCAGCTAGGGGTGGGCGATATGGGAAAAAAATCATATAATATTTTAAGGTGATGGGACACGCCAGCACGTTTCTGCCTTTGATGACTTGTCTTTAGCCAATCACAGTAAATCAAACTCTTGTAAATCCATTCAGGACTAAAACACACACATCGTTACCATTAAGAAAAGCAAAACACATCTTTTCCTTCAAGAAATGCACAAAGTTCTTACCTTTGCTCATTTTCAATGTAGAAATTGTCTCTAGTCCTAAAACTGATTCAATAGTCGCTTTTCTGCGTACATCCACTGGTGCAGCCATGTTTGTTTTGCTTCGGCTGCCTGGCACCTGGTGCCAATCACACCTGAACACCCACCCCAAAGCACAATGATTGCTACGAATGTTTTTTTGACCGAAATAGACGGTTTTCAATGGAGCACTGAAAGACACATTTTTATGGGTTGGAAAACTCCAAATCTCGCAAGAATCCATCTTGCAGCGCAAGGCTAGAATTCCTCATTCTCCACAGTTTGGATTGGAACCATATCCTTTTTCCAGATAAAATGTCACTGCGTGATGCCTTTCCAGCGCTTCGTCTGTGTGTATGTTGGTGTGGATGGGGGAGCTGCTGTCGGTCACCTTGCCTTCTGAATTTCAGTTGTGCGAACCTCTTCGTTGCAAACTTTGCAATTAGGTTTGTTTGCAATGTGTTAATATGAGAAAACACAAACCAAATCCTTAAAACAGAGGTGGAGTTTTTTGGGTTTTTTTGGGAACCAACTTTTCTTTCTTGCTTTCAGAAGCCATTCTCTTTTCACGTAGTACAGAAAGCAAAATATCTTGGTTTCTTTCCCTCTGGCAAAAGTGTCCTTCAGGCGGTCTGACATAGATCAATTATCTGATTCCCCGTTGGTGATTAACACATCAATAATTGAGTAAACACAGAAATGTTACTTGGTGGATAGTGATTTTCAGTAATAAACAAACTTGGACTCTTCAATTTAATTGCATTTATAGTGCCAGATCAGAACAAAAGTAATTTTAAGGTACATTACAGAAATACCAAGTCAATTAATAAAAATAAAACATTTCCCATCCAAGGAAATCAGAAAATCGTAATTTCAACTAGGGACGCACCAAATTTTGGCCACCGAAAATTTTTGGCCGAAACACATTTTCGGTTTTTGGCCGAAAGACCAAAATCACAGAAACAACATGGTCAAAATGCGTGACTTCGTGAGTGAACAGTGCCATAATAAAAAGGGCTGCAGCAGTCAGTTTTGGGGATATAAATAAATACTTTCAGTGCCGTATGTGCTCAATAGTCAGGATTTAACTGCAGTTACTCTAGACAAACACAGCAACAGTGGTGTTCATACACAGCTCTGAAATCAGCGCATGACCCTGCACCCAACTTTGCTATTTCTAACTAACTTTCCAGACCTCCTTGATGACTTTTTTTCTAAAAATTGCCTAATAACAAATCTGGTGACATTTTTGACAACACTTACCTGCTTTTTGTGAAACTTTGTCGCCAATATTCTCTGCAGATTATAGACTTGGTTTGTTCTTTCTTGTCGCAGAAGCTTGTCTTCACTAGCTGCTAGTGCCCATCACAATGAATATTTTATTATATTTTACTTCTAAAGGAAAATTTTAAAGGAAATGGTGTATTTTCATTCTAAAACCCACTAAACACCCTGTGGAGGCATTATTTTGTTAAAAATACTGCTTTTTGAGAAAATATTTCATATTGTACCTTTGAATAAAAATTAACATAGTTTGTCGCAACTTACACGGACACTGAGCACTCCCCTTCCTCGCTGATGGCTTCGACGTGCCTCCATTATATATTCTGCTCCGCTATTAGCAACTTCCTTGACTGTTAAATAAAGGTTGAGCGAAAAAAAAAGTTTTGTGAATGGCGACCTACACAACGAATCAATGACAAAATCTGTTGCCAACACATTTCATCATCAATTTTAAAGATTTTATCGATTCATTGTTGCAGCCCTACTCAACTTCACAGTTGTTTGATTGGATTTTCAGTGTTTAGGTCTGTTTAGTGTTTCTTATGACACTCCATAAAGCAGGCTGCACTTTGGTGCAGTGGATAGCATTGTTACCTTGCAGACCTTTCTGCATGGAGTTTGCATGTTCTCCTTGTGCATGTGGGGGTTTTGTCCAGGTACTTATTCCTGTTACACAGCAAAATTATGCATACGTTTAATTGGTAACTCTAAATTGTTTCTAGGTGTAAGTGGTTGTTTGTCTATATGTGGCCCTGTGATTGACTGGCGACCTGTCCAGGGCATACCCTGCCTCTTGTTCAATGGCTGCTGGAGGGAGACACCAGCTCCTTGGGACACTGAACAGGAATAAGTGGGTAAAGATGACTGACTAGCCGACTCACAGAAAGCAATTGTAGTACAACTATTTCACATGTGTAATCAGCCACATTGAAATGTCAGTATTAGTTAATTGACCTGCACAAACACAAAATTGACTATCTCTTTTAATTAAATGAGAAGGAGGAAGAGGGAGGAAGTACAGGATGGAAGAGACATGCTTCAGACTGAACATGTTTTACAATGTTTTTTAAAAATAAAATTTTAATGAAAACCTCAAGACACTGGTAGTGTATAAATTTAAACCCATTCATGTTTTTTAATTCCTTTCACTAAACTCACAAATAGTCAAATTAAACATTATACGTAATAGGGCTGGGCCTTATACCGGTTTGTACCGAAAATCAGTGTTGATTTTGGTCTTGATATGAATTTTTTATATACCGGTGTATAGCGAAGACAACTTCCAGAACGTTGGCACTGAGAAAGTGTTCCTGCTACAAGCTAAGGCCGCACATGAAAAATAAAGTTTGGAATGAAGAATGGCTGCTGGCGGAGGCTGTAACAATGACTCACAGAACAACTTGTTCCAAAAAGAGGAGCCATGTCTTTAGTATGGAATTTCTTCAGCTTCAAAAAGTCAGACTTGGACCACAACTATCATCAACCTAACTTGAAGAGCTTGTGCAACAAAAACACGGTACTGTGCATATGACAGTAACATTGGCTATTTAAAGCTAATCTAATGCTGTCATTCTTGACTTAATAGAAGATAATGTGGATAACATTGGTCGTACAAAAAAATACTGTAAAACCAATATAATTGAGATAAAAACCGTGATATGAAAATGTTCCCATACTGCCCAGCCCTAATACATAATAAGTAGCTATGCAATCAGCGTATAGAATCAAGTCAGGTAAACTTTTGGGATATTGATCCAGTCAGTTAAGTATCTGAGGCGGTTGTTAATCAGTGTCAGCTATGATGGCATCAATAAAATTTTAAACTTTATTAATCCCTAAAGGGAAATTAAGTGTTGTTGTAGCTCAGTTCTTCTTTAGGGAACCGTTGTAGAGGGTTCTAGCAAGAAGGATCTCCTGTAGCAGTCTATGTTGCAGTGGATCTGAAGAAGTCTTTGACTGAAGACACTCTGTTGTTGAGTTACTGTGTTGTGAAGAGGATGATGAGGGTTCACCATGATGATTTTCATTTTCCGAACCATCCTCCTTTGGACAATCAACTCAAGAGTCTCCAGATCAGTCCCCAGAACAGAACCGATGCGCTAAAGATGCACTAAAGGATTAACGCAGGACAAAAAAGAATGGAGGAGGAGGCCACAGACTTTTTCCCTATCACCTTTATGATGGAAAATTAGTTGTGCATTTGACTCAGTCAATATCACTATTAGCAGCAGGAGGTGATACCTGGTCCCTACAGAGGTTGACAACCCAGCTCCACTAGTGGGGCACATCAATATGTTCTATTGCCAGGTTTGCCATGTTTACCAGTACCATGGAGGAGATTCCAGGAGACTATCAGTTACTCTTGGAGAGCTGGACAGAGCTGTTGAAGGTCCTCACCCCATCAGCAGGACAGATGTCTACTCCTATGTGCAAGGAGAAATAGGATAAGTACTGTCAGAGCTCTATAAAGTGACCTTCAATGGCCACTGTTGTGGCCATTGAAGGTCACTGGCCACTGTTGTGAATTTTTTCTGATCAACCCATTAGAGACAGAGCTCATGAAGATGGCCTGAGGGCCCAATGTCCTGTAGTGGGCCCTCTGCTCACTGCCTGGTACCATGGATCTCAATTGGCATTTGCCAGAAAACACAAGAACTGGCAGGTCTAGCACTGGTGCCCATTGCTCTTCACAGATGAGAGCAGGTTCACGCTTGATGTCATATGATAGACATGAAAGGGTCAGGACAAACCGTTACGTTCAACAGTGTTCCGCATGATCAGATTGGTGGTGAGTTCAGGTGATGTGAGGAAGCATATCAGTGGAGAAATGCACTGACATGTACAAAATAATTGATGGCACCCTGATTTCCATTAGGTATTGGGATGAAACCCTTGGAATCCAGTTTATTTTGCCAACTATGTTACACACACAAAGAATTTGGCCCCAATTCACACTTGCTCTTGTACACAGAGACAGATAGATGTAATGATAAATAGACAATACACAGACACAAGATACATTTACCAACATAGACCACGATAAATGTCTGATTGGTGTTTGAAGCCTGTTTATCCAGGCTCAGGTCTGTGACACTCCATGTAGCCAGAGGCAGGAAGACTTTCAGAGGCACATTCGTTGTTGGATGGATTTTAATCCAATCTTGTGTTGTTTTCAGAAATGCTGAGGTTGTCGTCTAACCTCTGAATATGGTTTTAAGTGCCATTTGTTCTGAGTGCATCCTGAAAATGTGGATTTGCTTACTGTTTCTGTGTGCCGCCTTTGAGCCCATATGAGGATGACTGTTAAAATTCTCAAGGATTTTGAGGCATTTTGTTGTTTGAGCTGGTAATTATAGTGTTTTTCAAAACTGCCTTGGAAGGGACATCAGAAATGGGTCATGTTCTTATTCTTAAGCTTTGAAAGGTTACTTTCAACATTGTCTTCAACATAACAATACCATATGCAATGGGTGCAAGATAGAATCACATAGAAATACTCTGACTGTGACACGTGTTCTGCAGTAGGGAGTCATGCCATTTGATCTAGTCTGGGAGGATGTAGACAGGCTGTCTGACCTTCTGTGTCTATTTAAATGAGCACACACACATAGACAGGCACTCACACACACATGCATTCGGGAATGTATCAGCCAACACCACACACTTGTGTCAGAGCCTCTTTTACCAACAGTGTAGTGCAATGTAGACTTTTTGTGCCTTCTATAAAAGACTAGCAGATAAAAGTGAAAATACAAATGTTGTTAGTTTATCGCTGTCTGGGTTCAATTTGAACAGAACAAATGTTTAATTTGAACATCAAGGTTTTATGTAGTAGACTTTAGCTTCTGTGAAAATCTGTGGAAAATAATTTCCCACAAGGTTATGATGGTCAGGCCTAATTTTGCTTTCAGATTCCAGATATTTTTGGATTGGTTCACTTTAATGTCTTTCTGTCCTGCTCTTGTTAATTCTACAGGGTGAGCCATTTATATGGATACACCTTAATAAAATGGGAATGGTTGGTGATATTAACGTCCTGTTTGTGGCACATTAGTATATATGAGGGGGCAAACTTTCAGTCTGTCAAACTTGTCTTCCTAACACTGACAATATTCTATTGCAACATTTCTGTAAACATATTCAAGTGTCTTAACAGTGAGCGAGACTACACTGAAATTGGAGAAAAAATATACAGTGGGGCAAAAAAGTATTTAGTCAGCCACCAATTGTGTAAGTTCTCCCACTTAAAAAGATCAGAGAGGCCTGTAATTTTCATCATAGGTATACCTCAACTATGAGAGACAAAATGAGGAAAAAAAATCCAGAAAATCACATTGTCTGATTTTTAAAGAATTTATTTGCAAATTATGGTGGAAAATAAGTATTTGGTCACCTACAAACAAGTAAGATTTCTGGCTTTCACAGACCTGTAACTTCTTTAAGAGGCTCCTCGGTCCTCCACTCGTTACCTGTATTAATGGCACCTGTGTGAACTCGTTATCAGTATAAAAGACACCTGTCCACAACCTCAAACAGTCACGCTCCAAACTCCACTATGGCCAAGACCAAAGAGCTGTCAAAGGACACCAGAAACAAAATTTTAGACCTTCACCAGGCTGGGAAGACTGAATCTGCAATAGGTAAGCAGCTTGGTGTGAAGAAATCAACTGTGGGAGCAATTATTAGAAAATGGAAGACATACAAGACCACTGATAATCTCCCTCGATCTGGGGCTCCACGCAAGATCTCACCCCGTGGGGTCAAAATGATCACAAGAACGGTGAGCAAAAATCCCAGAACCACACGGAGGGAACTAGTGAATGACCTGCAGAGAGCTGGGACCAAAGTAACAAAGGCTACCATCAGTAACACACTACGCCGCCAGGGACTCAAATCCTGCAGTGCCAGACGTGTCCCCCTGCTGAAGCCAGGACACGTCCAGGCCCGTCTGCGGTTTGCTAGAGAGCATTTGGATGATCCAGAAGAGGATTGGGAGAACATCATATGGTCAGATGAAACCAAAATAGAACTTTTTGGTAGAAACTCAACTTCTCGTGTTTGGAGGGGAAAGAATGCTGAGTTGGATCCAAAGAACACCATACCTACTGTAAAGCATGGGGGTGGAAACATCATGCTTTGGGGCTGTTTTTCTGCAAGGGGACCAGGACGACTGATCCGTGTAAAGGAAAGAATGAATGGGGCCATGTATCGTAAGATTTTGAGTGAAAACCTCCTTCCATCAGCAAGGGCATTGAAAATGAGACGTGGCTGGGTCTTTCAGCATGACAATGATCCCAAACACACCGCCCGGGCAACGAAGGAGTGGCTTCGTAAGAAGCATTTCAAGGTCCTGGAGTGGCCTAGCCAGTCTCCAGATCTCAACCCCATAGAAAATCTCTGGAGGGAGTTGAAAGTCCGTGTTGCCCAGCGTCAGCCCCAAAACATCACTGCTCTAGAGGAGATCTGCATGGAGGAATGGGCCAAAATACCAGCAACAGTGTGTGAAAACCTTGTGAAGACTTACAGAAAACGTTTGACCTCTGTCATTGCCAACAAAGGCTATATAACAAAGTATTGAGATTAACTTTTGTTATTGACCAAATACTTATTTTCCACCATAATTTGCAAATAAATTCTTTAAAAATCAGACAATGTGATTTTCTGGATTTTTTCCCTCATTTTGTCTCTCATAGTTGAGGTATACCTATGATGAAAATTACAGGCCTCTCTGATCTTTTTAAGTGGGAGAACTTACACAATTGGTGGCTGACTAAATACTTTTTTGCCCCACTGTATCTGAGACAAAAATATCAGAGACAATGGCTTAAACTTTGTTGTACATTAGAGTACAAAAATAACTTAGTGCTCCCCTTTCTTATAATTTATGAAACAAATAATATAATCAATCTGTTGCTTCAGAAGGTAAATAAAAGAGCCCATTTTCATTCTAGCTGAAATACAAGACAAATCATGTTTCTTTACACCTCAATACGTAACACGTAATATTTACTCTAAACACGGGACGTTTCTGTTTTTTACAGAACGGTTAGCAACGCTAATGTGAACTGAAAGTGAGTTTGCTTTGAACAGGGAAGCGAATGGGCTGCGTTAGCTGCCGTCTGACTGTTGCTGCATCATTTCATTCTCTGTCGCGAGCTCCGAAAACTCACCAGGTGTTTATTCTTTAAATGTCGGATCAGATTTGTTGTGTTGAAGCACTTTGTCCCGCTTCATCCACGAGGTATTTTTTTGTTGCATGTTTTGCAGGATGCAAACTTTACAGAACATATAAAAGTTCCACACGGCGGACATGTTTGTTGTTGTGAGTTTGCTGCCGCGTGTTTGAATGAAAGGGGGGGGGGACACTACTTAGCTGGCAGCAAAGATTCATGTGATCAGTACTTGTAGTGTTTCCAGTGTAGTGTACTTTTGTTAGACAGTTCTTGCATATGACAAAGTCCTTCTCCAGCTTTGTTCCATCCTCATTGCTGTAAAATCCAAAATATATCCACACTTTTGACTTGTAAGCAGCCGGTGCATGTGTGTCTCTCAACTTCTGTTTCTCGCTTGATTCTGCCGTTTTCTCTCCCACCGTGTTGTCTGTCTGTCTCTGTATCTGACTTCCACCCACTTCATCAATGCTCCAATGAGGAGCGCCCCCTGGAGGACATACAATGAATTGCTCAACAGGCTAAACAATGAACATTAAAATAGCAGTTTATAGTCGCTGAATGTGAAATAAAATTATCGTTTCTTGGCGGTGGCATATTGAGAAGCGATCATGACGCAAAATATTGTGATACGTCACCACATCGAGATATTGTCACACTTCTAGTAAATGTACAACAAAATACTATGGTGACTGAGACTTGAATAATGTTCTCTCAGCCATGGAGAGGCAGAAGAAATGCATATTGCTGTAAATGGTGAATGACCACATTTTGTTCAAAAACCATATCTGTCATTCTCTAGTTTGTCCTTCTTTTGTCTGAGAATGAGGATATTGTTCATCCACTAAAATTCATCCTCTTTGGTCTATTCATGCATAAGATAAAGTGAGCGAAGCAGTTCAACTGTTCTTTGTACTCTACCTCTGTTAATTGATACAAGACTTTACAGAAGCATCTGAGTATTTCTGTAGATGAGTTGTTTGTGAGTTCCAATGGGTTTTATCAAGTGATATCCCCCAGTTTAGTTTGAATTTGAAAAGTCAAACATTTATAACTTTAATCTGGGTTGAGCAAAATGTCCTTCTTCCATTTCTAAACAAGGGTAAAGAATAAGTGCTATAAAATGGATGTTATTTTAAGTAAATTGTAACTTAAAGCACTTATCTTTTCAGGTGCATCAGTAAGGTATCGACATAGTCTCTCGACTAAACCTGTAACTGAAGAGAGGCTCTGCAGTCCTTTCATCTCATAGTAAACCAAGAGCTTTGCATTTGAGTTACATCAAGATGCATCAATACAGCCTGACCAGAGAACCTTTACTCCGACACAGAGATCAATACAACAACAGAAGGGTTTACTCCAGGGAGCTAATGCTACTTACAGCATAAAGGAAATTAGAGGGTTGAGGGTGTTTTTTTGTGTGGGTGCACATTTGCGTGTGAAGGTGGTCTGTATTTAATTAGCTGCCTGTTCTCTTTTGACCACCTGAGAATAGTCAAGTACCCACTGCTGGATAATTTAACACAGAACCTCCAGTGATAAACAGACTGTTTAAAGATGTGATATGTTGTCTCTTGCTGATTATTCCTCAGTCCTCTGGACACATTTTTTCTTTAAAAATCCTTCTGAAAAACCGTTATTTGTAATAATAAAACACAGTTACTATGCCTTTTGAAACAAAAGCGCTTTGGGTTGATATCTGTTCTTGTATGTTTTCAGATGGATCTGAAGTTGATCTTGATGACAGTGTTTGGACTCTTCTGTTGCTATAATGCTCAGAAAGGTAAGATTTCACTTATATACATTTTTTAAAATGTTTTCATGTTATAATGCATCAACCATCAACAAGGTTTTTTATGTCAGTTTGTACAGTTCAGACGTAAGGCTGTCTACTTTAGTCGTTTAGTCAAGTAATCAGTCGATGCCATCTTGGTTGACCAGTTGCATGTTTTTTTCCACCAATAAAGAAGTTTTCATTGATTTACTCCATGATATTTATTTCTTCATAAGCAGTTATATATTACTGTATTCTAAATGTAATTAGAACTGTTTTATCATTAACTTTAAATGCTTTAATTTAGGCTGTTTTGTAATAGTGCCACAGTTTAGGACACTGTAGTACATACGGGAACCACACCTGTGTCTGACTGTGCAACACATAGATGCTGCTTCATACACTGTAAGGAATATAGGTAGTTTTGCTGTATTCAGTTAGAACGTTATTTGTTCTGGCTGTAGTCGACAAAATGTCTGGCAGTTTTAGAAGTTATGTTTTTTGTAGTTTGTGGTGTGGTCAGGTGTGAGATTGTGACAGCCCTATTCAGATGTCATATGAAGAACCCTGTTTCATTAAATATATTGTTTATTAAAACCAAATGTGGTCACTAAGAAAATATCAGCAATCTTCAATCACGTGACTGTTTCTTTCTTCCTGTCGGAGGCATGTCATTCCTTTCCAATGATTTCCTGGTACATACTCTGGTTGGGAGAATGTTTAAGTGAAGATCTGATGTAGTCTTTTGGTTAGGGGTTAGAAATGCATCTACAGTTTGTTCTCAGGTGTAAGGGATGTACCGAAGACTTTGCTATTTCTTTTTTACTTTCTTTTTCCTTTGCTGTTTCTAACGACTTTCCAGACCTCCTTGATGCCTTTTTTTCTCTAAAAAGCACCTAGCAACAATTCTGGAAACATTTCTGACCACCCTTAGCTGCTTTCTGTAAAACTTTGTTATGATATTCCCTGCAGATAAGAAAATCAGCTTGTTCTTTCTTGATGCAGAAGCTTGTCCGCACTAAGCTGCTAGCTGCATGCGCACCTGGTGCATTCAAGCAATGTTCAAGAATGTAGGACATTTAAAATCTCTTCCCAAAAACACTGAAAATAATACCATAAACCATAAATTTTTGTTTCATGGGGTTTGTCAAGCAATGTTCAATGCATACTAAATATATGCCCTTTATTTTAGAAAGTACTAAGGAAACAAAAACGATATTATCTTTGGTCCGTGTACGTCGGGGCCATTGGATTTTTGTTTCAAAATTAAAATGCAGAAAAACGGAAAACCACTTATATTTTGTTATCTGTTACAAATTGGTTCACAAAAACATTCTGTTTTTCATCTCTAAATAAGAAAAACAAAAAATGGAAAATGACTTTTTTACTGATTTTACCTAAATTGCGCTCAGATATAAATTGGGAAACAAGAAACGACCCTCATGCGTGTGTCATCTGTAGGTGGGTTTCACGGCACATAATCTCCGCGTCATCAAACCGGAAGTCCCTCGGTGGTAAACACTGCGATGGAGAAATGTCCGAAACCACAGAAAACTCCTCAAAATGCGTTAGATGCAAAGGCATATATGGAAAGACTTTTTCTGCAGGAAAGGGCACGATATTTGGAAAAGTTAAGGTTTTTAGCAGTGCAGATCCGTACAAGTTGGCTCCTTTGTTGTGTATAACTGGAATCTGTATTCTCTTCAGCAACAATAAAACAATAACTGAACAAAGACTGTATATGTATTTGTTCAGTTTGTACTTAATAGTCAGTTATTAATAATTTTAGGTTATAATATAGTCCAGACTGGTTGATATTTTTATTGACAGCGCATTTAAAAATAGACTTTAGTTGAAATCAACAACTGATGGGCACAGGTTCATCAGAGCACAAGAGACAAGTTCAGTCTTATTAATGGTACAATAACTATCATCATCTTTGCACATCAAGTAATCAACTGACAGTATTTCATCCAGAATGTATATTTCTGGTGCACGTCACTGATCACACACTCAACATGAATCCTGATGCAGGCAATTTTCCTTGTTTCCAAGTCAACAGAAGCAAACTGGGACTTTCCACATGTGAAGGCTGGAATTTTTACATGAGCCATTCTGCAACCTTAAGTGACCTGAATATTAAAGCCACGATGAGCGAGAACATGATCACCAGGAACTATGTTGTCCAAAAAGCCACAGTTTTCAGTTATATATTTGTTACTTGCTCTTCCTCTCCATGCATTTGAAATGTAACACTGTGCTTTGTGGTGTCATACCAATCAAGAATTTAACTGTGTAACAGTCAATAATAACAACAAATTTCCCCAAAAAAATGTTTCCTGAATTGCATTGGCAGGTTTTTTGCAAATGCTCCTTTTCTGACCATATGATAAGTGGCTTCATATGATTAAACATGATATCAGTGACTATCCTAGAAGCACTGGCTATGGATAAGTTAAATATGTATGACAAGAAGATTGTGAAAACATTAAGCCTAATGCATTAGTGTCAGCAGCAGCATCCTTCAGTCTCTTCTGGGTTCTATTTAAACAATAATTGTAACGTGATTGTGGTGGAAAATTTATCATCAAAAGCACAAACACAGTGACTGATAATTAAATAGTCTTTATCAGTGCTTAATTTGTAAAGTGGTAGGTCCCGGAATGCAGAGAGGGGGCGGTTCCGGCAAGTCAAAAGGGAGGTTCGAGGTAACGAACCCCCCCACTGTCCTGACATAAACGAAAAAAAAAAACGTGACCACATCAGTGTTTACATGTAGTACTGGGGCGAAATGTTGAAATAAATGAAACCTAGGCTGATACCGCAGCATTGTTGTCAGGAATATACAGTTGTTTCCAACTTACCAACAAAATTTCATCAAAATCCGTCCAGTAGTTTCTGAGTAATGTTGTTAACAAACAAACAAATAAAAAATAAACTCAATTGAAAACATAACCTCCTCCGACACAGTCGGCGGAGGTAATCATTGTGCGATTCAGCCTGTGTAACCTGATCCCCCCACCCCCCCCACCCCCTCCCGGCCAAAATTCACTTTAGAATGCATCTAAATTAAAACACAAGATATTTTGGTGTAACCTCAATGAAGATACAGTACAAAACAGATAATTCTTAATGCAAAACATTAATTAAATGTATTTATTTATTTATTACTGGGGTGGGGGATGTGGATCCAACAAGATAGGTTCCGGATCGAATAGCGGAGGTGCCGGATCGCGATCCGGCTGGATCCGGCACAAATTAAGCACTGGTCTTTATTCTGCAGAACAGAGATGTCACACAACTGCTCGCAAGCAAGTCAGTGAGTCTCTGCCTGAGAGACAACTGTCACAACCTTATATAGCATTAAAAAACAAACATAATAAAAGTAGTATCTCCTTGCCCAAATGGGTTTTAATTACCCAGGATGGTTTTATTGATAGTAGAAGTGTTATTCCTGGCCAAAATAGTGTTATTGCTCAGCCCAAAGCTTAAAGCCCCTGATGAGACAGACATCTAATATCCTACAGTTACCTCAGACTCACTAACATGTAGAATAAATAAGGAATATAACAGTAGTTCCTTATAATATCAGAAAAACCTAGTAAGCAAGTAAATTTTCTTTCACAGTGATTTCACACTGTTGTTTTATTGTTGGAAAAAAAAAAAACACTACTACAACGTTGAATTTCCCTTCTGGGATAAATAAAGTATTTTTCATTCCTGTTTCTTCAGGTGACCTTTGCTGACCTGTCATTCCAACAGATGGAACCCAGTCCGATCAGACCTAAAAAGACAAATACAGAACATTTAATTTTAGCTCTACATGTTAATAATAATGTTGCTACTGTAACAGGCTAATAAATCTGATTTTATTAGCTTGATATGAATTATACCATTAACATCACATTGGAAAATCAGTTAAGAGCCGCTGCTAAAAATTCACTTACCTGACAAGAAATGGGCTGAAAAAATTCAGATGTTGTCCAGATTTTTGCCTCGTAGATCCTGGTTTAGCTTCATTTACCACAAGCACCTCCTTTCCTCTGATAACTTTTGGCTGACAACTGCAAATGTTTTCACGGTCTGACCGACTGGTACAGCCAAAACACATGGCAATAATTCACCATTTCCTTTCGTTCAACATTTGAAATCCTCTGCTTGAATTCGTGCACTTTGTTTACCTCCGAGTTTCTCCAATTTCACGACTTCCGGTTTGATGACACGGCGATTACGCGCTGTGAAACCCCCCCTACAGAAGAGACACACGCATGAGGGTCGTTTCTTGTTTCTCAATTTACAGTGGGGCAAAAAAGTATTTAGTCAGCCACCAATTGTGTAAGTTCTCCCACTTAAAAAGATCAGAGAGGCCTGTAATTTTCATCATAGGTATACCTCAACTATGAGAGACAAAATGAGGAAAAAAAATCCAGAAAATCACATTGTCTGATTTTTAAAGAATTTATTTGCAAATTATGGTGGAAAATAAGTATTTGGTCAATAACAAAAGTTAATCTCAATACTTTGTTATATAGCCTTTGTTGGCAATGACAGAGGTCAAACGTTTTCTGTAAGTCTTCACAAGGTTTTCACACACTGTTGCTGGTATTTTGGCCCATTCCTCCATGCAGATCTCCTCTAGAGCAGTGATGTTTTGGGGCTGACGCTGGGCAACACGGACTTTCAACTCCCTCCAGAGATTTTCTATGGGGTTGAGATCTGGAGACTGGCTAGGCCACTCCAGGACCTTGAAATGCTTCTTACGAAGCCACTCCTTCGTTGCCCGGGCGGTGTGTTTGGGATCATTGTCATGCTGAAAGACCCAGCCACGTCTCATTTTCAATGCCCTTGCTGATGGAAGGAGGTTTTCACTCAAAATCTTACGATACATGGCCCCATTCATTCTTTCCTTTACACGGATCAGTCGTCCTGGTCCCCTTGCAGAAAAACAGCCCCAAAGCATGATGTTTCCACCCCCATGCTTTACAGTAGGTATGGTGTTCTTTGGATCCAACTCAGCATTCTTTCCCCTCCAAACACGACAAGTTGAGTTTCTACCAAAAAGTTCTATTTTGGTTTCATCTGACCATATGATGTTCTCCCAATCCTCTTCTGGATCATCCAAATGCTCTCTAGCAAACCTCAGACGGGCCTGGACGTGTCCTGGCTTCAGCAGGGGGACACGTCTGGCACTGCAGGATTTGAGTCCCTGGCGGCGTAGTGTGTTACTGATGGTAGCCTTTGTTACTTTGGTCCCAGCTCTCTGCAGGTCATTCACTAGGTCCCTCCGTGTGGTTCTGGGATTTTTGCTCACCGTTCTTGTGATCATTTTGACCCCACGGGGTGAGATCTTGCGTGGAGCCCCAGATCGAGGGAGATTATCAGTGGTCTTGTATGTCTTCCATTTTCTAATAATTGCTCCCACAGTTGATTTCTTCACACCAAGCTGCTTACCTATTGCAGATTCAGTCTTCCCAGCCTGGTGAAGGTCTACAATTTTGTTTCTGGTGTCCTTTGACAGCTCTTTGGACTTGGCCATAGTGGAGTTTGGAGCGTGACTGTTTGAGGTTGTGGACAGGTGTCTTTTATACTGATAACGAGTTCACACAGGTGCCATTAATACAGGTAACGAGTGGAGGACCGAGGAGCCTCTTAAAGAAGTTACAGGTCTGTGAAAGCCAGAAATCTTACTTGTTTGTAGGTGACCAAATACTTATTTTCCACCATAATTTGCAAATAAATTCTTTAAAAATCAGACAATGTGATTTTCTGGATTTTTTTTCCTCATTTTGTCTCTCATAGTTGAGGTATACCTATGATGAAAATTACATGCTTCTCTGATCTTTTTAAGTGGGAGAACTTACACAATTGGTGGCTGACTAAATACTTTTTTGCCCCACTGTATATCTGAGCGCAATTTAGGTAAAATCAGTAAAAAAGTCATTTTCCGTTTTTTTTCCGGACCATCTTTATTAATTTCGTCCTTTCGAGATATCTCAGCAAATTTTTTCCACAGCTAGAAATTTTGTTCAGACAATAATTGACATAATTATTTCTTTTGGTGTTTTGGTTTTCGGCCTTGGTTTCCTCATTTTCAGTTTTCAGTTTTGGCCCAGAAATTTCATTTCAGTGCATCCCTACTCAGGTAGCCACATTTATTTCTTTAAACAAAAGAGGTTTTTGCTACAAAGGACAATGACATTAATGCTACAAGGATCCTGTGATGGGTTTTATACCACAGTGACAGAGACGTTACCAAGTTGAATGCAACAATTACTTAATGTTGTGATTTCCATGAAAATCTTTGGTTAAGGTAGTATATTCTTCAAACTGCACCTGGTGATACATGCAGACCACACATAGAGCTGGTTGTGTCTCCTCCTTATATGCTTTTATTATTACCTGATTGTTTTTCACAGTTGTGTTACTTTTCGAGATTCTTTTGGCCACTTGAAATAAAGTGCAAATTCTTATTTTAGATCATTGCACTGCTAATGTAAAAGCATTGTGCTGTAATTATATTATTTATACCATGAGATGATATTTTATCTTACAAAATGTTATGTTTACTTTTTTACTATTTGACATTTTATAATAAACTTAATCATAATATTATTACAATTGAATGAATCAAATAAATGTAATTGAGTTTGAATCTGGATCAATTTTGATATGAATTGGACTTTGATGTGAATCCGACTTTATGCTTTTTAGTATAGCGTTTTGAGATAACTTTTGTTGTGACAGAACAAATAATTAAATAAGGCTGAACTGATTGACAGATTTTAGAAAATAATGAAAAAGGTATAATATTTTGTCTCTTTCATCAATCTGTTGAGTTGCAGTGTTAAAGATGAACTGATGCTGGACCTGCCATCTCTGCTCACTCTGACTTCAAGTACTCTTTTCTCTTTGTTTTCCATCTAGAGGGGAACGAGTGCATTGGCGCCAACGCCAAATACTGTGGAGAGTGCATCCAGACTGGAGCGAAATGTGGCTGGTGTACAGACCCAGTATGAAAATCAAACTGTCAGCTGTATTCACTACAGAGTATACTCAGTATTTTTACACTTTTTAAGTAATACATATATTTTTTATTAAAGGTATTTAAATTCATTCATTTAAAAGATGTAAACCCAAACTTCTGAATTATTTAGAGTATTTTGTTGTTTGTGTGTCTTTAATTCTACCTGTACTGCTGCTTTTAGAACTTCCTGAAACAAGGCGAGACTGTGTCGAGTCGTTGTGATGAGTTGCAGTCTCTGATTAAAAGGGGCTGTAACATAACGATGATTGAGAACCCTATGGGAAAAAAAAATATCCTCAAGAACAACCCTGTCACAAATCGCAAAAAACTTACCGAACAGGGCAGGCCAGATAAACTGAAGCCAGAGGATATTACTCAAATCCAGCCCCAGAAACTCAGCCTCACTCTACGATCTGGTGCGACTGCATTTGCTTTTCAGATAGTCTTAACTTTTTCTTTACCCTGAGAGATCCTGGACTTTTGAAAATGATTCAAATTGTGCCATGTTTCATTTAGGTGAGCCGCAGTCCTTTGACTTGACGTTCAAACGAGCAGAAGATTACCCTATCGATCTGTACTATTTGATGGACCTGTCCTTCTCCATGAAGGATGATTTGGAGAACGTGAAGAACCTTGGAACTAGTCTGATGCAGAAGATGTCAAAGATCACTTCTGACTTCAGGATAGGTTAGGATTTTATCAGCTTCTCTCTATTGCCTAACAAAGGGGAAAGTAAATGTTGAATTCCTAGTGATGGTAAATTTAAACATTAAACACCTAAACATCTTTTTTTACCATAGATTTTTACAAAGCACAAAGCATGTTTATTCTTCATTCATTTTTTTTTTGCATACACTCACATATCATTTATGTTTTTCAAAGCAACTTCCTGAGCAACCTGAGCAGCTACTTTGAGGTCAGTGATTAGTTGGCAAGTTGCTTGACTGACTTGATAACATTCTCAAAGGCCTGTTTTCTTCAGAGCTACTGCAACTATACAGATAAACACTGTTAACAGATCAGGCAGATCACCTGTTAGTCTGTTTACTGTTTGTTTCTTTCATGCTTGCAGCTGTCAGCTGATCTGCTGGGTCTCTTGCTGTGTATCTGCATCAGTTTGCCAGTGTGATGGATAAAAGTCACAAAAATACCCACAAACTAAGTCTATTTATTTACTAAGTTTTACTGTATTTATTGAAACTTTGGCCATCAGTGTGATATTTAGAAAAAAAAAGTTGAAGGTGGGTCTGTGGAAGGTATTGATGTTCAAATTCACCCCAAACAAATGTTAGAGCTCAGTGAATTCAACTGTGGTACAATGACAGGATGTCCATTCATTACTGATTAACCCATGGTCAACTGTTCATGGTAGGCTAATAAAGTGAAAGAGGTTGGGAACAACAGCAACTCCCCATGAATTGATCAGCCACCTAAACTTAAAGAGTGAAGCCAGCACATGCTAAGGTGCACAGTCCATAGAACTCTAACCTTCTGCAGACCTTCAAACTTCATGTGGCCTTCAGATTAGCTCAAGAATAGTGTGTAGAGACCTTCATGGGTTTCCATGGCCAATCACCTGTACTCAAGCCTTACTTCACGAAGTGCAAAACGTTGGTTTCAGTGGTGTAATGCTCACCACCACTGGACTCCAGAGCAGTGAAGCTGTGTTCTCTGGAGTTATGTCCTACACTTCTCTGTCTATCTGGCAATCTGATAGTTGAGTCTGGGTTAGGGAGACAAAACTTGTCTGACTGCATGGTGCCAAGTGTAAAGGTGTAGAGTTTGGTGGAGGGGGGGATTATGGTGTAGGCTTGTTTTTCATGGGTTAGGTGCAGCCACTCTGACGTGATTCGAGTGTGTTTGTGCATAAAGGACCCAAGTGCAGGGAACGGACAACAGGATGGAATAAAATAATAACTTCTTTAATGGAACAAAACAAAAGCTGGCGGAGCAGCGGTACTTACAAGAAGACGAGCGGAGCAGGAAGGAAACCAAACACAAGCATATCCAAAATAATCCCCAAACAAAGAGTAACTGAGGAGAACTAACTTAAACACAAACTGAACTAATTACAAAACTCAAAACACCTGAAACGATAAGCAACGGGGAGAACACTAGGAGTAGAAACACAGGAATTACACAGGACGTGGACACGATACAACGGTCAAGTGACCTGACACAAACGGGGGGGAAACAGGAAGTACAAACGATACCAAAATAAAAGTAAAACAGAAATACAAGCACTGAGAAAATTAAAGCAAAACATGAAACTACAACGGAACAAGGGAGCTGGACAAGAGGCAAATGAGAAGAGGATGACTAAAACCCCAAAATAACCCCAACAAAACCACAGAAGAACAAAACACTCCAATCAAACTGAAACAAACCCCAAGACCTAACACCCTCAGTTCCACTGAAAAGAACCCTTAATGCCTCAGCATACCTTTACTATTATTCTTTTTTTTTTCAGGTTTTGGATCCTTTGTGGAGAAGACAGTCATGCCTTACATCAGCACCACCCCAGCCAAGCTGCTGAACCCATGTACAGGAGACCAGAACTGCACTAGCCCATTCAGCTACAAGAATGTGCT
>SSNP01000293.1:164703-185152 GCA_006937955.1 Pachypanchax playfairii
GAAGCTGACCAGTAATGGTGAGCAGTTCAATACCCTGGTGGGCCAGCAGCACATCTCTGGAAACTTGGACTCCCCCGAGGGGGGCTTTGATGCCATCATGCAAGTGGCTGTGTGTGGGGTAAGCAAGAAGATTCAGACAGACCAGCATTACAACACGTTATACACAACACCATGTCACTGTTAAAAATAAGTAGGTCATGATTTGTGGAGAAGTTGTTTAATGAGTTATTTGTATTTATAGGGAAACTTTTGGATGATTGTTAATAGCACACCGATTTTCTTTTTAACATCATTTGGTTTTCAGAGAGCAAACATAAACTCAGCAAATCTCACTTTACTTTGATCATTTTTTCTGTGGTTGTTTATCAGGAGCAGATTGGCTGGAGAAATGTTACTCGTCTCCTTGTATTCTCCACTGATGCTGGCTTCCATTTTGCTGGAGATGGAAAACTGGGTGGCATTGTACTGCCCAATGATGGAAAATGTCACTTAGAGAATGATATCTACACAATGAGCCACTATTATGTAAGAAGATTATGTTGCTTGGAAAGTTGCAAATTGTAAAATTGCAGTTCTGATCTTTGTCTCCTACCCTCTAAGGACTATCCATCCATTGCTCACCTCGTTCAGAAGTTGAGCGACAACAACATTCAGACTATCTTTGCAGTCACAGAAGAGTTTCAGCCGGTTTATCAGGTTAAAACCCCCTTTAATTCCTCATGTTATTCTTTTGGAACTCTAGTGTTAATTGCATTTAAATATCTAAGTAGACTCAGGTATTCACCAATCAGCTTTGTGCTCTTGCAGTTCTGATTACTTCCCTTTGCATTGTTGGATCCAATTGGGTCTAAACAATGTTTTGCCAAACTCTAATTTCATTACCAACATGTGCCACGCATAAGTCTGATGAAGTCTCCAGTTACTGCATTATATACTTAAATCTACTTAAAGGAGTCATAAACTGAAAATTTCACTTTTCCACATAAACATGTTTATATTATAGTTTCCTAATGAGTTTACACTGGCTGGAATGCTGATTTTTAAAAGTGGACCATTTGTTCACCCATGGCTTCTTCAACCAGCCCACGTGCACCCCACGTGCACATGCACTCAAACATGAGATCTTAATTTCTCCCCCGTCTTGACGTCAAACTGACAGGATAAACCATATATGGACACTGCCGATCGCCCCTCTCCCCTCTCAATCAGGTGAGCGCAGCCATTACTGAATCTGTGTTTGGAGTACAGACAGTGAAGAAATGAGGAGCACATGTGAGATGCTCTGTTGTTGACTGCCAAAGTCAGCAAGCAAATGTTTTTAGTCTCCTAACATTTGACCAAGCTACGTTAGACCAGTGGATTAAATTCATTTTTAATGATGCTTGTACAAAAGGGTAATGAATGGGATTTCTAATGTGCCCCTGAATGCGCCACAGGTGTACATGTTGGTAGCTTAAACTCAGAGACACAGAGACAGGCAGTTAGCAGCAGAACAACAGCCTGTGTGTGCGTTCAGGAAACCAAACTGCAGTTGAAATGGTACTGCTGTGGTCTTATTAACCTATTGTGGAATGGTGGGTGCCATGTTGGCGTCAATGGTGTCAACCCACCTTTTTCCTGCCACCAATCAATGCGTCCCAGATTTGCATTGTTATAATGACCATACACTACAGCCAAAATATCGCAAGTATTCTTACGAGACAATATTGTGTTTATAAAATAGGGTCAAAAAAGGGATTTTTCTATTTTTGGTTCAATCAGTACTTTTTTTATTGTCTGGACAACTATTATAGAGCGTGGTATTCATGGTAGTAACAGTTTATGACTCCTTTAAAGTGCTATACATAGGACTACTGTCATTCAGGTGTTATTTAAGCTGAAATAATTTACGAAATTTAATAATAAATAAGTATTGATTCTGGTTTATTTCCAGACATCTAAAGGCCAAAAGAGATGTATTTAACCCTGTTCTGATCAAATCCTTTCTCCACAGGAGCTGAAAAATCTGATACCAAAGTCTGCAGTAGGCACTCTGTCTGCCAACTCAAGCAATGTCATCAACCTTATTATTGATGCTTATAATGTAAGTATATCCTCAAGATTTTAATCTCAAATTCCCTTTAATAAAGTTCTGATTGTTTTATTACAAAAAATCCAAAGAAAGGTTTGTAGCATTCTGACTTGGTCTAAACTCACATTCTTGTTAATCCTCAGCTAATCCTTTGTTTATTCCATGTTGTCAAAGCAAAGCTACCAGGTGACATTTAGTGCAGTGACTTCACTGCCCTGTTATCTCTCGTTTTTTGGCAGTCTCTCTCATCAGAGGTGATTCTAGAGAACAGTAAACTTCCAGAGGGAGTGACCATAGCGTATACATCCCGCTGTAAGAACGGCGTGCTTAATGAAGGCGAACATGGAAGAAAGTGTTCCAATATCTCCATCGGAGATGAGGTGACAATTAGAAAATTGATTTATTTTTTCATCACTTTCTTGTTATTTTGTCAAATTAGGGATGCAACGATACCACTTTTATCAAACCGATACAATACCGATACTTGGATCTAAGTATTTGCAGATATCAATGCTGATACCTCTGCACAAAAGAAATGCAATGAATTGGAAGACAGGTTTTATTTTCTTCTCTGCTTGTTACAACGAATAAGGGTGAATTCAATAAAAAAATAAAATATTAATAAAAATGACCACAAAACTAAAATTTCATTAAAATTTCAATTTTCTGGGAAATTTCCTCATTTTTAGTATCAGTTTACGGTATCAGTTAACTAACCAATATCGATATGAGTACATTATTAGAATGGCATCGACCCCAATACACGATACCAGTAGCGGTGCATCCCTATGTCAAATTTATATAAAGTATACACTTTGTCACATCTTTATCAAAAAATTGTTCGTGCCTAAACAGCTCCTTCACAAATTAAAATTGTATTTTTCTTGTGAAAAAATATACAATCTTTAGTTTAATTGACTGAATATATTTAAATCCCACAATTTGATTTGTACTCCTTTCTTATTTATTTTTTCAGTTTTCTACCATTGTCCAACAGAGTTGGTTGGAATAAAGTCTACGTTGAGTATCTGTGAAAACAATTTGCGGTTAGACAACCAAAGTGAATCTGGTGCATCTAGTAGTTGTTTGGCTTTAAATTAAAAAGGCCAATTATTTAAAATCACTTTAAAAAGAGATCAAGGATCCTCCTATTGTGGTTAAAAATGTGAAAAACATCATTTTCACTGCTCATAATACTGTATTTATTTGTTCTATAGGTATATTTTTATTCCAGGTTTGCTGTTTCGAAGCAGCACTAACTGCCTAATTATTAGGAAAACTTTGAATTCTAGTTCAAAGTCTCTTAATTTTTTAGCTTTGTCCTCTTCAGCTTTGATCAGCTACTAAAAGGAATTTAGCACCAACAGCATTTTGTTTGATTTTAATAACTACAGTAAAGAAAGTACTTTCCTATTTGAAGCAGTTTTTCTACTATATCTTCATTTGCAGGTCAGCTTTAGTATCAACATCACATCTAAAGGTTGTCCGAAACACAACAAGTCTGAGACCATTAAAATAAAACCTCTAGGATTCACTGAGGAGGTTGAGGTTATCCTTAAATTCATCTGTGAGTGTGAATGCCACAAGGAAGGCATCGAAAATAGTCAGGATTGCCATTTTGGTAATGGGACCTACGAGTGTGGAGCCTGCAGGTAGGACCATCCCACAAGTCCCCATTAAGTTAGATACACTTAGACATTTTGTATAAGTCTTTAGAAAGGTCTTCTCTGTATCAGGTGTAACGAGGGCCGAGTTGGCAGGAACTGTGAATGCAGCAGCAACGATGTAGCCACAGAGGATATGGACCGAACCTGCCGCAAAGACAATGGTACCGACATCTGCAGCAACAATGGAGACTGTGTCTGTGGCACATGTGAGTGCAAGAAGAGAGAAAACCCAAAGGAGAGGTATAGCGGCCAATACTGTGAGTGTGACAACTTCAACTGTGACCGCTCTGGAAACAAGCTTTGTGGAGGCGAGTATGTCCACGGCTGCACAAAAAGCTGTACTTTAATTACATGTTTAAATCTAAATTTCAGCAATTCTCAGTAAATTAATTATTTAAACAAGGTGTTACGATATCCTTCACTTGAACTTATCATGCACTCAAAAAATGACTCATTAGATGAAGTTAAATTGTTTGATGGCAGTTTTTCCTCCCAAAAAATACAGTGGGGCAAAAAAGTATTTAGTCAGCCACCAATTGTGTAAGTTCTCCCACTTAAAAAGATCAGAGAGGCCTGTAATTTTCATCATAGGTATACCTCAACTATGAGAGACAAAATGAGGAAAAAAAATCCAGAAAATCACATTGTCTGATTTTTAAAGAATTTATTTGCAAATTATGGTGGAAAATAAGTATTTGGTCACCTACAAACAAGTAAGATTTCTGGCTTTCACAGACCTGTAACTTCTTTAAGAGGCTCCTCGGTCCTCCACTCGTTACCTGTATTAATGGCACCTTTGTGAACTCGTTATCAGTATAAAAGACACCTGTCCACAACCTCAAACAGTCACGCTCCAAACTCCACTATGGCCAAGACCAAAGAGCTGTCAAAGGACACCAGAAACAAAATTGTAGACCTTCACCAGGCTGGGAAGACTGAATCTGCAATAGGTAAGCAGCTTGGTGTGAAGAAATCAACTGTGGGAGCAATTATTAGAAAATGGAAGACATACAAGACCACTGATAATCTCCCTCGATCTGGGGCTCCACGCAAGATCTCACCCCGTGGGGTCAAAATGATCACAAGAACGGTGAGCAAAAATCCCAGAACCACACGGAGGGACCTAGTGAATGACCTGCAGAGAGCTGGGACCAAAGTAACAAAGGCTACCATCAGTAACACACTACGCCGCCAGGGACTCAAATCCTGCAGTGCCAGACGTGTCCCCCTGCTGAAGCCAGGACACGTCCAGGCCCGTCTGCGGTTTGCTAGAGAGCATTTGGATGATCCAGAAGAGGATTGGGAGAACATCATATGGTCAGATGAAACCAAAATAGAACTTTTTGGTAGAAACTCAACTTGTCGTGTTTGGAGGGGAAAGAATGCTGAGTTGGATCCAAAGAACACCATACCTACTGTAAAGCATGGGGGTGGAAACATCATGCTTTGGGGCTGTTTTTCTGCAAGGGGACCAGGACGACTGATCCGTGTAAAGGAAAGAATGAATGGGGCCATGTATCGTAAGATTTTGAGTGAAAACCTCCTTCCATCAGCAAGGGCATTGAAAATGAGACGTGGCTGGGTCTTTCAGCATGACAATGATCCCAAACACACCGCCCGGGCAACGAAGGAGTGGCTTCGTAAGAAGCATTTCAAGGTCCTGGAGTGGCCTAGCCAGTCTCCAGATCTCAACCCCATAGAAAATCTCTGGAGGGAGTTGAAAGTCCGTGTTGCCCAGCGTCAGCCCCAAAACATCACTGCTCTAGAGGAGATCTGCATGGAGGAATGGGCCAAAATACCAGCAACAGTGTGTGAAAACCTTGTGAAGACTTACAGAAAACGTTTGACCTCTGTCATTGCCAACAAAGGCTATATAACAAAGTATTGAGATTAACTTTTGTTATTGACCAAATACTTATTTTCCACCATAATTTGCAAATAAATTCTTTAAAAATCAGACAATGTGATTTTCTGGATTTTTTTTCCTCATTTTGTCTCTCATAGTTGAGGTATACCTATGATGAAAATTACAGGCCTCTCTGATCTTTTTAAGTGGGAGAACTTACACAATTGGTGGCTGACTAAATACTTTTTTGCCCCACTGTACTTTGTCTGCACACAAATTGTGTATATCACATTTCATAGACATACACATTTGCGTGCAGCCAAAGAATATTGTTTGGGTGAAAAAACAACCATCAAATAATGTGAGTTTATCTAATGAGTCATTTTTTGAGTGTGCGTATTTTGTAGTTGACAGATGTTTTGGATCGGATTATGAAGAACCCCGTGATTCTCTGCACAAACTGAGACATTGTTCAAACGAGGTGTTATTCTTGCTGGTTTTCAGGACATGGAGAGTGTGAGTGCCGAGTGTGCATCTGTGAACCCATGTGGACTGGAAGTGCCTGCGACTGTTCTTTGGACAACAGCACGTGTTTGGCTAGCAACAAACAAATCTGCAATGGCAGAGGAAGATGTGAATGTGGCTCATGCAAGTGCACAGACCCCAAATTCCAGGGTCCCACGTGTGAAGCATGCCCCACCTGTCCAGGAGTATGTGCTGAGCACAAGTAAGAAGCAAAGTTTGTTTGTTCCATTTGTTCAGTCTAACATGTCGGTTCATATCTTTAAAGAAATATTTAGATATCATTACACTCTCAAGTCTGTTTGCAAAGACCTTAGAAAGAATGAAGGTGTCTGATGGAGAAAGACACAAATATCTTTGTCTCTTAAGTACAAGCGTAACTTCATGCTTCATGATACTGAACATTTCAGAGTGGCCTTTTATTGTGGCCAGTCTAAGGCACAACTGTGCACATATCCTACTGTCTAATGGTGCGTTCACACCGGCTCAACCGTTAAGGTCAGAAGCATCAAGTTTACATGTAAAGTCTATGGTGGAGTCCGTCAGGGGAGCATCAGAGGAGCGTCAGAGTCTCTGCGTCGCTTAGTGAGCGTTAACAGCGTCAACTTTCCAAGCTTTTCAAGCGTTTAAGCTTGAAATGCGAGTAACGCAGAAGTTCAGCTAGCTGAACTTTTGATGCTCTTGAAGCGGCATGTCAACCAATCAGAGTGTTTAATCGTAGTGATGTCACTGCACGTAACCTGAATGAAGCAGGAAGTCTTCAAACAGGGCGCGGGACAGATGGAAGTAGCGCTGGAAGCTAACCTCATCCATATGTAGCTCCTGGAGCAAATAGTTTAACTCCTCAAACTCAGAACGCATCTGAAGAAGTAGGTGTGTCCACAAACGGAGTAAATAAAGCCACTCTCTCAATATGATCCGCCATAACTCAGAACATCCGATTACAAAGGAAGCCCCGCCTACGCGCTCTTTTTAACAGTCAGGCTTCAACACCTATGCGTTCTGTCAGGCGTTACAAGCTTCAACTTTCAAGCTTCAAACTTGAAGCGTTGTGAACGTTGCTTGATGCTAGCAAATCGGCCGGTGTGAACGCACCATAATAAGCATCTTGATATGACATACTGTACCTATGAGGTGGGATGGATTATCTTTACAAAGGAGAGGTGCTCACTATTACAGATTTAGACAGATTTTTAAACAGTATTTGAGGTAAATGGTTATTTTGTGTATGTGCAAAGTGTTTTTGATCTTTGAGTTCATCTCATAAAAAATGGGGCCAAAACAAAAGTGTTACGTTTGTATTTTTGTTCAGTGTATAATGTTAGAATAAATAAATAAATGCTACATATATGAAAGATAAAAACTACTGGGATACAGCTGTGACTCAAATCTAACTAAACCATTGGAAGTTGATTCTTTTATCTAAATGGAACAGTGTGAGGTTTTAAAGACTCTTTGCTAGAGAGAAATAAAGACCATTTCTGGTTAGACAAACGTTTTCAGTTCACAGGAAACATTACTTTTGTCTGTGGTTAAAGACCCACTCCGATGAAAATTGTGTTTTTAACATGTTCTTGTGGCATGTCTCTGCTGCTAGAGGACGTATCTTAAGAAATTTAAGCCTGAAATTGCATTTCTGAGTATTTCTGCAAATGGGAATCAGAATATAGGCCCGGGTATCTTAAAATATTAGAAAACAAAGTTTGAATTTTTCAGTATATACCAGATGTTTCTTGTAGTTTTCTAACACACTCTGGGGTGGGGGGGTTACAGAGAGTGTGTTGAGTGCCGTGCATTTGGTTCTGGTGAGAAGAAAGACACATGCGAGCAGGAATGCAGTGACTTCAAGCTAATTAAAGTGAAGACCAGAGACAAGTTGCCCCAGCCCAACGATGCTTCATACCCCGTCATGCACTGCAAAGAGAGGGATGCCAACGACTGCTGGTTCTACTACACATACGCTGTCAACAATAACACAGAGAAGGTGGTCCACGTGGTGGAAGAACCAGGTAAGCAGAGAGCTGGGTGAATGTAAACCTGGGTTTTCAGTTGATAACTGAGAGGCTGCTGTGGTTAAGCTGCAAAAATAAATCATTATTTGATCATGAAAACTTTGCTGCTGTTTTTAGAGTGTCCCACTGGTCCGGACATTGTCCCCATCGTGGCAGGTGTGGTTGCCGGCATCGTCCTGATTGGCTTGGCCCTGCTGCTCATCTGGAAGCTGCTCATGATCATCCATGACAGAAGAGAGTTTGCAAAATTTGAGAAGGAGAAAATGAATGCCAAGTGGGATACAGTGAGTGTCTAAAATAGTAACATTCTGTGACGAATGAGCAGGTAACTGATGTTTGGCAGAAGTGTAGCGGAGTTATTTAAATGTGGAAAACAGGTGGAGCTCAGCACCTCTGGTAATCCGTGCGTTGCAAAGGAGTAAAGTTGTGAAGGTTCTTAGCAGCAGATAAGATTTGCAGACATGTTTATCTTATTCCGAGGAGTCTGACTCCCATTCTGTGCTGTCTGAAGTTCAAAAACAGATGGAATATGTTGCTTTTGAAAAGTGCTCAACTTAGGATGGAAAAATGTTCAAAACTATGCAGACTTTTATGGGAATTCTAAGCACAGAGTGCATAGCAAAACTTTTTCCAGGGAGGAGCCAATCCTTCTTCCCTCTTTGCTTCCTGTCTCATATCACATCATCAGCCAACATCAATATGACCCAAATCTGGAACGCAGACACACTCGTGTGCAGCAATATTCCCCCATCTAGTGGAAGGAGTCTGTCATAGCTACAGTAAAAAAGGACTGACTGACTGACTGATTCATAATGATGTCACACAGGAGGGTTTGGAACTGCTGCATTTAATAGAAGAAAGTGTAAAATTTTACAAATGAGGTCAATTTTAGCATCATATGCTAATATTCATTGTCTGAACTACCCAAACAAAATACTATGAAGTGCAAAGGGTTTATAGTCTAAACATCCATATGTATGTAGAACTTTTTGGGAGGGTAAACATGTCTCATTTAACTTTATTATTCACTTTGCACTCTTTCCCTTTGTTACTATCCTCCAGCATGGAATTTCATGTTGTACACGCTATAGTATAAACACCCAGACACTTTCTTAGTCAGTACTGGAGATTGAACTACACCAGTCTGGATTCTGGTTTGTGGACAGCATCACATGGGACAGCAGCACTTACATACATTGGTTGATTGATGGATCATCTTGTAATTTCTTTGTTACAGCTCAGAGTTCTATCCACCTATCCATTTTCTTCCGCTTCATCCGGGTCGCGGAGGCAGCATTCTGAGCAGAGATGCCCAGACCTCCCTATCCACGCACACCCCCTCCAGCTCAGCTGGGGGGGACCCCAAGGCGTTCCCAGGCCAGTTGAGAAACATAGTCCCACCAGCGCGTCCTAGGTCTTCCCGGAGGCCTCCTCCCAGTGGGACGCACCTGGAACACCTCCCTAGGGAGGCGCCCAGGAGGCATCCGGAACAGATGCCCAAGCCCCCTCAACTGGCTCCTCTTGATGTGGAGGAGCAGCGGCTCTACTCCGAGCTCCTCCCGGGTAACCGAGCTCCTCACCCTATCTCTAAGGGAGCACCCAGCCACCCTGCGGAGGAAACTAATTTCAACCGCTTGAATCCGCGATCTCCTCCTTTCGGTCATGACCCAAATCTCATGACCATAGGTGAGGGTAGGAACATAGATTGACCGGTAGATCGAGAGCTTTGCCTTTCAACTCAACTCCTTCTTCACCACAACAGTCCAATACAGCGACTGCATCACTGCAGAGGCTGCACCGATCCGTCTGTCAATCTCGCTCTCCACCCGCCCCTCACTCGTGAACGAGACCCCAAGATACTTGAACTCCTCCACTTGGGGCAAGGACTCTCCACCGACCTGAAGTGGGCAAGCCACCCTTTTCCGGTCGAGAACCATGGCCTCGGATTTGGAGGTGCTGGTCCTCATCCCAGCCGCTTCACACTTGGCTGCAAACCGGTCCAGCACACGTTGAAGGTTCTGCCTCGATGGGGCCAAAAGAACAACATCCTCTGCAACAAGCAGAGATGAGATCCTTTGGACCCCGAACCGGACCCCCTTCGGCCCCTGGCTGGGCCTAGAAATTCTGTCCATAAAAGTAATGAACAGAAACGGTGACAAAGGGCAGCCCTGGCGGAGACCAACATGCACTGGGAACAGGTCTGACTTACTGCCGGCAATGCAAACCAAGCTCCTGCTGTGGTTGTACAGGGAACGGACACCCCTTAGCAGAGAGCCTCAAACCCCATACTCCCAGAGCACCCCCCAGCTCAGAGTTATACAGTAAAATATTTCTGTCTTTCTGTTGAGCACTGTGGTTACAGGAGTCACCTCCTCTCATCAGGACTTACCTGCCTGATGATTGTATTGTACAGAGGATGCTGGGTGTTGACCTGTATAGCTAGCAGTTTCTACAAGGTCCTCAATTCAGCTACAGTCACATCTGGATCCAGCTCCATTCCCACCACCAAACCAGCTGTTCTTACAAGCTTGTCCAGTCTTGATAGTCTCTTTCCAGCAAACCATAGCATAAAGAGGACTCTGGCCACCATAAACAGTTTCATGTCAAGCCCCTGGGTGGACACAGGAAATAGATGAGGCTCGTTCCATTCAAGATCCAGCATCATCTCTGATCTTGGAGATGTTCAGTTAGATTTCTACCACCTGTCTCTGACACATGCTCCACATTCCATGTTAGAGCCTCAAGCTGAAGACCTGCTGCAGTGACCCCCCTTGGCTCTGAGCAATCATCAACATACCCACTCATAATAATAGTGTTTTTTTAGTATTAAATAACTAATAAAGGTAAAGGTATAAGAAAAATGTAGATTTCAACATATAACATATTTTATGAACTTTTTTTATAAAAATAGTCAACAAAAACTGTTTGATGTAGTCATGTTTTACACAGCTATTTACATGGAAGGTGTGTGACGTAACTGAAAAACCCATACCCCGGGCTCACACTGCATCCAGATCCGGTCCGGTGCGGCCCCCGCAGGTATTCCGTTAGATTAAAATCCCTTTTGAAGGCTCACAGTAGCTCCGCGCGGTGCGGGTCCGGTTACAGGGGCCGTACGGCACAACGGAAAGAATCCGCAAGGTTCTATTTTTTCCGGACACCGGAGAGGATCCGCGTCAAGTTTGATGAAATCTGACGAGCTATACAGGAAGTGTGGCTTGAATATCCGGTGTTTTTTCAAAATAAACTAGTGTACAAACAATTGTAACTTGACTCTTCTTTTTAGACAGCACACGCGCTAATAGGAAATGTAAACATTACATCACACCTGGTGACACAGGGTCCTGAAAGCCTGCAGCACAACACATTTTCACACATTTGCTAAATAATGGACGTGTTCTCGTCTGAAGTCCCAACAAAACGATAACCCACGTGAACTTCTGTTCTCGCGAGTGCCGTTTCCGCACCCAGCACCGGAGCTGGCCGCACTCCCTGTCTGGAGCAGATGTGAGTGGTAGCTTGCGGAAAAACCGCACCGAATCCAGACCGAAGCCGTTCCGTAGGCAGTGTGAGCCCGGCGATAGTGAAATGCTACATGAGCGGCACATGGATTGTTTCAGCTTTAACTTCCACATTCCATTCCTGGGTGTAGATTGTTACTGACGTTATGCTGCCAAAAGTATTGGGACACCCCTTCAAATCACTGAGTTTGGGTGTTCTAATCACTTCAGTGGCCACATGTGCACCTCGACATGCAGAATACTTCTACAGACATTAGTGAATAAGGGGGTTATATTCAAGCATGTGGTACTGTGTCTATTTGTGAAATTTATTCTCTAAATATTCCACGGTCAGCTGTTAGTGGTAAAACAGAGAAGAAGCAATTGGGAACAAATAATATCTCAATCACAAAGTAGCACAGAGTTTCATAGCTGAACAGTTGCATCCATGTTTTACATCACTAAGTAGAATGTAAAGCATTGAAGGCAGCAGTGTAAAGATGGAGTGACAAACCACACTCTGTCTGACAATCCGATGGATGGGTCTGGGTTTGTTGGTTGCCAGACTTTTAGTAACTCCACTGAGACCCCTAGTGTGAAATTAAGCTCCTTGGCCCAGTACAATAAACAAGTTGTCACAAACACTTCCCAGATTGTAGAAAGATCTGCCTTCAGAGATCAAACAGGCCTCTCCTCTCCCTGTTTCATTTTAGTCTATTGCTGGTTGTTTTAAAGGGATTTATAAATAAGGTTGGATTGGGATGGATTTGGTTGGGTTGGATTAGATTAGATTTGGGTGGATTGGATTAAGGGGGTAAGTGTCAGGCAGTGGTGGAGAGTGGACAAGAATCAGTTCTCTAGAGTTTTACCAAAATCCATAGAAGCAGAGATTCATTTGAGGAGGCATTCAGGGAGTGGTACACATAGAGGCCAAATACAGGGCAATCTTGGAAGAAAACCTCTTGGAGTCTGCAAAAGACTTGAGACTGGGGCGGAGGTTCACCTTCCAGCAGGACAACGACCCTAAACATAAAGCCAGGGCAACAATGGAATGGTTTAAATCAAAACATATCCATGTGTTAGAATGACCCAGTCAAAGTCCAGATCTAAATCCAATCCAGAATCTGTGGCAAGATCTGAAAACTGCTGTTCACAAACGCTGTCCATCTAATCTGACTGAGCAGTTTTGCAAAGAAGAATGGGCAAGAATTTCAGTCTCTAGATGTGCAAAGCAGGTAGAGACATACCCTAAAAGACTGGCAGCCGGAATTGCAGCAAAAGGTGGTTCTACAAGGTATTGACTCAGGGGGCTGAATAATTACACACACTCCACTTTTCAGTTATGTATTTGTAAAAAATATTTGGAATCATGTATGATTTTCATTCTACTTCTCACGTGTACACCACTTTGTATTGGTCTTTCACGTGGAATTCCAATAAAATTGATTCATGTTTGTGGCTGTAATGTGACAAAATGTGGAAAAGTTCAAGGGGGCCGAATACTTTTGCGAGCAACTGTATGTTCACAGCTTACTTTATGAATCTTTCCTAGAGTTCTGCCCATCTGAGTAAAGTTTCCTACAAATCAGTTTGTAAGAGTGTAAACGTAGAGGTGATATATGATCCCAAATCATTCCACAACCCCCATCTCATCTAATCTTCCTGGTACTGCACCTACCTGGTGTTTAGTTTGGAACACTCACTGGACTTCATTCTTTTCCTCTTTAGTATTTATTCCTCCTTTTTTCTGTTCTGATGTTCTTTGTTTTCCTACTTAACACTCTTCTGTTCTCATTCTCCATCTGTAGCAAGAAAACCCAATTTACAAGAGTCCAATCAATCGTTTCCAGAACCCTAACTATGGACGTAAAGGCGCTGGTCTTTAAGTTTGTATTTCTTTTACCTCTCGACTTCCATCTTCTCGCATGGGTTTTTTCTGTGTTTCCTGGTTTCAAATCCCACTTTATTTTCATTTCACTTATTTTAATTAATCAAACCAGTATATAAATCATAGAGCCGTTTCTTTGGGAAGGATTATATTCTTGTTCCAGTTTATTGTTTGAAAAGGGCTGCATGAGTGTGTTTTGACATACAATACAGCAGGAAACTTACAAATCAGCACACGTTTAAGGTATATTACATGCTTTCTGTGAGGGGAAAAAATAAGGTGAATGAAAGTCAAAATGAGGCTTCATGTAGGCCCCACGTTGTCTCACACACCTGCATGATTGTTTTAATAGTGTCTGTTTGTGTATTTCACAACAAATAATGTTTGTGTGTTAGTTTTGGTAAAAATTTTAAAAACTAATGGTTTCATAGAGTTTGGAAGAGATTTGAAATTTTGATTTGTGTCTTTGTGTCTCTGCTTTACAGGGTGAAAATCCAATCTATAAAAGTGCTGTCACAACCGTGGTCAATCCCAAGTATGAAGGCAAATGAAGGCCTCCTACTGTTTCTTGAACTCTGCTATGAAGTATCTGACAGCTACAGTGTTTACTGCTGGTTAGGCACCGGACGGGAACACATGGTTGAGAATTTATTCATTTGTTTTGTCGCTTTATCCCATTGTACCATTTGTCCATCACTTCTGGTATTTTGACACACACATATAGTTGTGGAATTTTAGGTGTACATTATACATCTGTATACATACTTTTAAGTTGTACACTTGCAAAAATACATAAAATCGTGTTTTTATTTCCTACCACTGAACCGGTATAGGCAGAGAATTTACCACTTTTAACAAAATGTAAACATTTACCCTATAGATTTACAGCATCAGCTTGTCTCTGTATCAGCAATAACTGTATGTTTTGGGTTCCATATATTACCTGGAAAACAAGATTATATGTCTGAGCAGCGCTTGTGAACCTGTAGCTGTAAAACATGTTCAATTTGTATGCGTATAGGAATAAATGCCATTGGACTTCTAAACAGTACACTGAGCATTATAACATAAACAGATCAGTTCCCCGTGGATATCGGCAGATGTTGCAGTGGTTGTAGTTGGAATGTTGAAACAGTGAATTAAGATTTCAATACATTTTTGTTTAGTGCTGTTGTCTTTATTTTAAAAAGTCATAATACAAGATGTTAAACCTATAAAAGGGACTGAACTACACTTGTTTAAATTATGAAATTACAGTAATCATGATCAAAGGATTTTATAGTTATGAAACAATTTACAATCATGTAATTAGATATTGTTTTAAATTCTCAGGTTTCTTCCTTTTTTGTGGTCAAATACGCCAGCATATATTTTTCTTTGTGTTACTTTTACATTTGCGTTACTTTTAATGTTGCTTACACTGTAGGACCGAGTGTTTGTTGAGATGTCACATGAATCATTTAAGAAAATGTGCTTTCAACCAGATGTCCCTGAAGTATCTTACACAAGCCTTTTTCAAAGCACCATTTTCTTTCAATACATGTTGTCTATCTGTACTGTTCACAAGATATTTATTTAAAAAAGGAAAAAAAAAAGCTGTCTGGTTCTCTTTTTTGGCAAGATGCTCCAAAACTACCTCCGTCCATTTTTATTTGTACTTGAACATGAGGAAGTTTATTTTTAGAAAAAGTTTAATTTATTCATTCATTTATGAAGTATTTTGATTTTTCAAGGTCAGTAACAAAACCAACTTAAAACTGAAACTTTGTTTTGCTAATTCTGATTGTATCTACTTTTATTTGTATGTTTGTTTGTATGTGGCCTTGCTTGTATTAGCATGAAATGGTCTCTGAAAGGACAAATTTGAGTAGTTGGACAAAATACTGCCACATACCTCTTTGCTCACTGTTGAATCTTCTATGTCAAAAAACACATTTGGGTTTTTTGTGTGTGTCTGGAACAGGGATTGATGACCTCATGCACAGTCTGAATGTGGAGGAGTAAATATCTCCTGCTCTGACTGCAGCTGGGAGGGTCTTCTAAGCCACCTGTAAGTTATTAAGATGGGGGCGGACCCCATGGTAACTGCACCCTACTGATCAAAGAGAACAAGATAATGCCATCTTTCATATCAGTCTTTAAAAGTCTCTAACACAAGAAGAAGCTGCTAGATTTATCACTAATCGATTTTGTCTCTAGTGGGGTCTGAAAATTTACTTTAGTGACAAATTTACTAAATTGTTGGACTGACCTTGTAACTAATCCATGAATGTTGAAAAGGGAATTCAGATCAAATATAGTTACTGTTTGATCAACTGATGTGCATTTTTAAATAATGACACTCAGTGCAGCAGCTTATAGCTCTATGTCTTGGTGTATTTTATTTATATTAAATTTTTAAGAATTTTCTCTCAAGTTTTGGATCTGTGTCATGCAGATTATGTGTATGGTAGACAACATCTAATAGACAATAGATTAAACTACAACATGCACATTTTGAATCCTAATGAGAAGGATGATGTAATTTCTGTCAGACATCACTGACTGAAGAGACTTAAGTAAACATGAACACTTTGAGTGACTCAGCATAAACTGAGTCCATAAAATGTACCTAGTTTACCACAACTGGAGCACCGAAGTCAAAGGAGAGAGTGAAGGTAGGCCTGGGTGATAAATCAGTTAAATTAATTTAAATTTTTGGTTGAATGCAATTTAAAAAACAAATAAATAGAGTTTTTTTATTTAATGGTGCTTTTTTGCTCCCCTGAGTTTCCGTAGCATTAGTTTCACATAGCTTGCTGCGAAAGAGACCCTGCGCTACAACATTATACCTAAAGCCTATCACAGTCAAAGGCAGCAGCACCACTAACTCATTCCAACACCTGAGACAGAGACATCCAGCCGAGCATATTGCCATCCTGTACAGAGTTTTAGAAACCTAAATATAAACTGAATATAAAAACCTTGTGCATGTTCATTGTATCTGCCCATCTATTTTCATGGATCCATGGTTATAGCTGTACTCTAGAAACTTTGATTATAATTATGCATAATATTAATACTATATAATTATTCATAAGTATGTAGTGTCTGAAATACATCTCTGACATTGATAAAAACCCAAACCTTCTGGAAATCGGTGCGAATTTGAGCAATTTATAGTTGTTTAAAAAGTTCATGCAGCATCACACTGTGTGATGAGTGAGCGAGCTGCCCATCGTAAGATGGCTGCCACTTTAGGTCTACTTGAACAGTGGCAGTGAGTCATTAGCCTTTATATATGTCTATGAACTCATTTGCATCTTAAAGAGTCCCTTCCATTAAAAACGGTTTCTGTTGAATATTTTAGCTCCACAGGTGTTCTTACCTTCAACAACTTCTCTTTCAGTTTTAATCTCTCAAACTACACAGGTGGTGATAAAACACGAGTTCTTCCGAGTTCGAACGACCTGTATTTGTTTTGTTACAACTCCTTTGCTTGTTAGTATTCATCAGCTTCCGCAGTTGAGACCACGCGTAATGTACTTCCGCCAGTGATAACTAGCTAAAATTTGGAGATAGCATATTACATGTGATTTAGCCAAAATGACTGCTTGTTATTAATACACCTAACAACAGAACATTTTAACACTTATACTTTCCGGCATATGGACTAGAAACTTGTGGCGGATTAGCTCAGCGTTTAACTGGAAGTCCATGACCATGCTTTGCATTTCCAGGACATGACCTGTAACATAATAAACTGAAAACTATACAGCTTGAAAATATGACCAACACATTTTAACATACATACCAACCTTGAGACCTCAGAATGCCGGAGACATTCAGGGGATGGGGGGTACTGGCCTATCCAAAAGGACGGGCAGATGGTGGTGGCTTCAAGGTGTGACCGTTATTATTGTCCGGCCAGAAATGACACCCGGCGATGGGTGATTTAACAATATTGATTTGGAAATCGGGAGAAATTCGGGAGAATGGTGGCCCCGGGATATTTTCAGGAGGAGCCCTGAAATTTTGGATTCTTCGGGGAAAATCGGGTGGGTTCGCATTTTACATCTCCACAACACATGGAGTGACAAATGCTTTTTGCACTCCTCGACACTCTACATTCACTACACAAACCATTAAGGGAATGTAAAAGTGGAATTTTCATGATATGTCCTCATGACTGGGCAGAAACTAAGGGAGAGCTAAAACCAAATCAAAACATAACGTCAAGAAAAACATTTATTAATTTACAATCTGACGCAATAAGTCCAGTAAGTGTAAACCGGAAGTGCCAACTTGTCATAACGGAAATGGACGGAGTGAGACGTCACACCGAGATTCTGTTGTCAAACCAGCTGTAATGCCAGCTGTAGACCGTAGCGCATGTTAGACTCTCCTGGTGTGTTGTTGGTGTATATAACTATCTACAAACTTATTAGAGGGGTAAAATGGAAGACGACATACTGACGACTCTAAAAATCTTAATAATTGGGGAAAGTGGCGTCGGGAAGTCCAGGTAAGTCTCTTCAACACGTCGATGAGCGTTAGCAAGCTAGCATTAGCAAACACGTTCGTACGAATTTAAAGATGAAATTATGTTTCAGAGTATCGAAGGTTCAGCTGCTGCGTTCGTCTTAAATTATGTAACAAACAGGCCAAACTGTCATGTCAACGTTTTAAAGAGGAAAAAGAAGCTCATGGTGTGCTAGTTGTACTGCTAATACAAATAGCTGTTGTATGATGTCATTGCTTCTCTACCCTGCGTCTTCACACCGTCATCCACAGAAGCAGTTGTTGGTTCAGTTCTAATGTTTATTTTCTCTAGAAAGTTAATTGTCTAATATATAACGGCATGTTTTAGTATGTGACTGCAGAGCTGATTGATATTCAGAGGTCCAAATTAGATTTTTGGCTAAGATTTAAGGTCTGGAAGAACTAGTGTAAAGCAAAACCTTTTATTATATTTGGGTACAACTAGAATAAAGTGGCTTTGTTTGTCTAAAATCATTCTGTATTGTGAGAAGAAAAAAACAAACTGAAACATCTGAATGACTGAGGTGAAAAGTTACAGATGAACTAAGAGTTAAAATGTCAACCTACAATGAAAAATAACCTCGTCCAGCTTCATGGAGCTGCCTGGTTTCACTTGGCACACGTGGTTGTCTGATTGAGTAATCGACTTGTCAAGTGTGGTGAGCTTTTTACAGCACTTAGGGCTGAGAACGCAGACTCACACTGATCTGTGGGACTAAACATGTTGTGGACAAAGAGGGACAGTTTGCAGTTGGGACCAGTTTTTTGTTGTCCCAGCACATTAACCTCAAGCTCAAATGTTCGTAGTAGAATTAACTGACAATAAGATGAGTTTACAGAGATGCCATGCTAATCCAGGAGGAAGACGATTGTGGCTTCTGAAAAGTCCTCAACATTCTTCACCATTAACAGATGAAATGTGAAGCAACACGTCTCTGCCTACACTGAAGCTGTCAAAGTACATTTTCACTCAGCCTCTTTAAACAGGAAAGATGATGATTGTTGCTGTTTGTCTGCTGCAGAAGAGTTGGAAAAGGGAGATGGACCCTTCTGGTGTCACGCTTAAAGTTCAGCAGCCATCTTTTGAAGGAGTGCGCTGCTGCCATCAGATCACACGTGGTACCCTTGAAACTTAAGATTTAGTTAATTTAGATGAGACGTTATGTCCATCAAAAAGACTCCAAGCTGACATCCCAGAACCTTTCAGGATCCTCCTGCTCCCACTTCTGGTTAGTACAGAGAAGTGGGTCTTGAACAGCATTCATCTAGTTAACAAATGAGTTGGAGAAAAAATATGCTTTAATCAACACAAACTAATAAAAAACAAGTGGTGTCTCAGATTTCCACTCTTCATAACTTGGATCGTCTCCGAGCCAAGTAGACACATTTGTCATGTCCTGAACTGGGGCAAAATAAATGCTAATGTCAGCCACCCCTGAATGAAAACCTGAATTTCCTGTTCTTTTCTTCTTTGAACACTTAGATAATGCCTTAACAACGTAACACAACATCTTCACCGCTGCAACACCGACAAAGACACCGTTCTCATTCTCCTGTGTCTGCAGGACTGAACGTGAATGACTTTCAGCTCTTTGCCGGAAAGAGTCGAGGGTCATCAGCGTTGTGTTGTTTGTGTGTCAGCTGTCACCCTGGTTACATCTTGATCTCAGACTAGATTTGCTTTGGAAGTCATAGAAGTGAACAGACATCCACTTGAGTAGTTTGGTATCACTGTGTGCACCACACTGAACATGGACCAGAGAAAACTAAGACCAGAGCTGTCTGAGGAACTAAAAGAGAAGGTTTTAGATCTCCATGTTAAAGGTAAAGAATCAGTGCTTGTCTTTAAGCATATACACATCTCAGGAACCACAGCTGCAAACAATATCTTTAAAAGTTCATGGGACTGCGGCCAAACTCCCAGGACGTGGGTGCAAGTGGAAATACAACCCCAAGTTGAGCAGATGGATCGAGCAGATGGTTTAAAAGAAGAGCCAAGGAAACCATCCAAAACTGTTGAAGCTGATCTTTAAGGTTAATGGACATCACTTTCTGATTGTACCATTCATCACATTTGAACCCTAATGGGCTCCACAGAAGACGTTATAAGAAGGTTCTTCTATTGACAGAAACACTAAATACAAGACTGGAAGATACAGACAAGCACTTGGAGAACCTGCTGTGGACTGATGAGACAAAAGTGGAGCTTTTTTGGCAAGAGAGTCATTTGTTTTTTTGTTTTGGAAGGGTACCAATACATTTAATTATGTATAGGTACCCTATACAGTGGTAATGTAGCTGCTGCAGCTTTAGATATTTAAACACTGTTGTCAGCTCTATATTTCTCTGTTCACTTTTTAACTGATCTGAGGTCTGTTTTAGCTTGTGAAGAGGTTCCCCCCCCCCCCCCCCCCCCCCCCCC
>SSNP01000293.1:185162-253712 GCA_006937955.1 Pachypanchax playfairii
CCCCCCCCCCCCCCCCCATTCTGCTCAAGTCTTCTTTGTATATTTCCAGACATGACAGAGAGATAATGTACAGCAGTTTGTCATTTAGGTCTAAACCGTTGTGTCTGGAAATCAAGTTAGTGTCATTAAAAAGCTCAAGTTTTATCCAAATTCCACCCGTGATTAGTTTAATAAAATAAGACTGATCTAGAACTCGGTATCAAGTAGGTTGATGTTTAAATCGGTTTTCATGCAGCCATAAAGGAGAAGTCTGCTTAGCCAAGAACAAACACGCACACACTTCATTTTACTTGAAAATGTGACCTAAAGATTTCATTTTAATCACAGTTGCCTTTGTGCAGCTAAATAATCAACTCTCGCTGCTTCCTCTTTATGACCCATGAGAGCATGTTGTCTGAGTCAGGGAACAGCATATCCTCATGATGTGATCGATGATGTGAGGAGGGACTTTGAACTTGATTAATCATAGTTAAGAAATGAACCCTGTCAACCAAACTACAGCCTGGTGTTGATGTCATCTAGAGTAGAGCCTTTCGTGAAATCAAGAAAAATGATCAATGGCTACTGAACTAACTTCCAAATGACAAAAGCTTTCATAATAAAAGAAATACTTAAAATCAACAACTGAAAATCAGACTTTTTAAAACTGTATTTAAAAGAACAAACATGAATTTGATCTGGGCTAAAAGGATGGAACCCTTTTGTTTCAGAACCTTTTGAGGCGGTCCCTGCAATCCGCAGTCTTCTGCACCTGTTCACAGGTGTTCTGGCCTTCTCTTCATGATCAGCTTTCTTTAGCTGTCCAGAGTGTTAAACTCTGTAAATGTAAAAACAAGGTGTACATTATTACTTTGTTCATTTCCAGTTATTTCAGTGATCAATGTGAGTTTTTCTGTCTTTAATGGAACTGTACCAACAATTTTCTATATGTAACATGAGCCAAGGGCAAAATAATCAATAGGAAGGGACCGAGATGCAATAATGGATGATGTAAGGCAGGTAACTGTAACCTAACTTCCAATAGGAAGACCTGAAGCATGGTATACAGCAGAAGTCTGACTCTAATCAGATTGTCTTTCTGTTAACAGCCTCCTTTTGAGATTCACAGATGACACATTTGACCCAGAACAATCAGCCACAATAGGTGAGTAATAAGTTAAAGTTCATTATAAAACTCATCATTTCTGTCTGACGTTGTGATTTTAAAAATGGTCTGAACAACCCTTCTTTCGTCTGCTCTTGGGTCAAAATCAGGTCATGTGTCTTATGGGGTGTCCTGATCACGTTTTGTTGCAGAGACCTTAAATTTTATATCAATATGAGTGCAGTTTAAATTCAATTAACCTGAAATCCATGTTTCCATGGTTAAAGCAAACACATCCTCCTCCAGGATAGTTACAGCCCTTCTTTAATCACTGTGGAGGGTTTTGAAGGATAAATAATAATGAATAAATGGCCGCCAGTACCCGTTACTTACATTTCATCATTACTTCCACTTCTGTGTGTCGAGCTGCAGGAATTAATCCCAACAGTTTGGTGGCGTGTCAGTACCTTCGTAGTAATAATATGACTGGGAGCAGTTTTTCAAGGCAGTAGGCAAACGTAGTAACTATCTCTAGCTAACTATCTCTAGCTATCTATAGCTATCTATCTAGCCATCTATCTAGCTAACTATGTCTAGCTATCTGTCTCTAGCTATCTATAGCTATCTATCTAGCTAACTATCTCCAGCTATCTATCTAGCTAACTATCTCTAGCTATCTATAGCTATCTATCTAGCTATCTATCTAGCTAACTATCTCTAGGTATCTATCTCTAGCTATCTAGCTATTAGGGCTGGGTATCACTCCTAATTTCCTGAATCGATTCGATTCACAAGAGCAAAAATTGATTCGATTTCGATTAATTTCGATTCGATTCAATATCGATTCTTTTTTCAGATATTTCTGTCACATTAGTATTTCTTGAATATCAGATGTTCGTAGATGGCAATTTTTATGAAATGCTGAAGCAGCCTTTCAACAGTGCGTATTTTATATACATTTAATATTCAATGTTTTCATTAAAAATATCCAGAAGCAGTGGCATGTGGCATAACTGTAACAAAAGGAAATGTATATTTTTTAAAAATCGATTTAGTGCTTTATGAATCGATTATAGATTTTTTATTCTTAAATCGATTTAAATCGATTAATCGATTTTTTAAACCCAGCCCTACTAGCTATCTATCTAGCTAACTATCTCTATCTATCTATCTATCTATCTATCTATCTATCTATCTATCTATCTATCTATCTATCTATCTATCTATCTATCTATCTATCTATCTATCTATCTATCTATCTAGCTAACTATCTCTATCTATCTATCTATCTATCTATCTAGCTATCTACCTAGCTATCTACCTAGCTATCTATCTCTAGCTATCTATCTCTAGCTATCTATCTATCTATCTATCTATCTATCTATCTATCTATCTATCTATCGATCTATCTATCTATCTATCTATCTATCTATCTATCTATCTATCTATCTATCTATCTATCTATAGCTATCTATCTAGCTAACTATCTCTAGCTATCTATCTAGCTATCTATCTATCTATCTATCTAGCTATCTACCTAGCTATCTACCTAGCTATCTATCTCTAGCTAGCTATAGCTATCTATCTCTAGCTATCTATCTAGCTATCTATCTATCTAGCTAACTATCTCTATCTATCTATCTATCTATCTATCTATCTATCTATCTATCTATCTATCTATCTATCTATCTATCTATCTATCTATCTATCTATCTATCTATCTATCTATCTAGCTAACTATCTCTAGCTATCTATCTAGCTATCTATCTAGCTATCTACCTAGCTATCTACCTAGCTATCTATCTCTAGCTAGCTATAGCTATCTATCTCTAGCTATCTATCTAGCTATCTATCTAGCTATCTACCTAGCTATCTATCTCTAGCTATCTATCTCTAGCTATCTATCTAGCTAACTATCTATCTATCTATCTATCTATCTATCTATCTATCTATCTATCTATCTATCTATCTATCTATCTATCTATCTATCTATCTATCTATAGCTATCTATCTAGCTAACTATCTCTAGCTATCTATCTAGCTATCTATCTAGCTATCTATCTAGCTATCTACCTAGCTATCTACCTAGCTATCTATATCTAGCTAGCTATAGCTATCTATCTCTAGCTATCTATCTAGCTATCTATCTAGCTATCTACCTAGCTATCTATCTCTAGCTATCTACCTAGCTATCTATCTCTAGCTATCTATCTCTAGCTATCTATCTCTAGCTATCTATCTAGCTATGTATTTCTAGCTACGTATCTATATATCTATATTTCTCCATCCATCCATCCATCCATCCATCCATCCATCCATCCATCCATCCATCCATCCATCCCATATTTGTTTTTGATGTAGGTTGAGCCTCCAGTCAGACAGTGAAAGACACAAGCAGAGGAAATAGAATGTATTTAACTGTATGTTCACACGTGAGCAGCAGGACACATATCAGAGCGTCATAGAACTTTATTTTATTTATTTAGGAAAAACATATTTGAGCAACGCCTGAGTGTGTGGGCTGTCCGCAGCCCCCCAGGAGAACCTGTCTGTAAAATGAGCAGAACATTCAGTGATTCTTTTCTTAATTCTTTTCCCAGTTAGATAAATCCAACTGAAACACTTATGTCTGGTTCTGTAACATTTTAAATAAACGTCTGAGGAATAAGTTGAGATTAAAACCTTCACTGTTATCGTCAAAGTCTTTCAGCTCACCACATTCAGACGCTATCGCTTTAATCACCGAATGTAATCAGAGTACAAGGTTAATTCAAGGACAGATGTCAGTGGAACCATTCAGTCTATTTAACTTAGGTTAGATCTTATGATTCTAATCCTAAATATTTGATTTTAAGAAGTTTCATATTTCTCAGCTTGGGCATTTTGAAAAAAGTTTGGAATCTTGCTCACAAGCATTTATTCCTGTGCACAACTAAGAAGTGAATTAAGCATTAATATTTGGGCACTTGAGGTTCCTTAAAGCTCAATTCAGTGATGGTTGGTAGACAAATACAGACATTTACTCTCAGAGCTTGACTTCCTGATACTGTTGTAGCAAGAGGGGAAATGGAGATAATATAGAGTAATATAGACTAATCGTTTTTCCTTCTGACCACAATGTGCTTGTTTACATCTAGCTGAATATGCTGTGATGCCCTGAGTGTATGTATAAGCTGTAACATAGGCTGTTTACAGATCTGCCATAAACAAGTTAGCCTGCAGAAGTCAACCCCGCTACGCATTTAGATTTTGCTCCATGAAAACAACCCGTCTGAATCAGTTACAGATCCAGAGATTGTTCCAGGTTCAGGGAACTGTTTACTTTAAACTCATGTCAGTGTGTATCTGATAGCAGAATCTGAGTAAACAGGAGCTCCACTGCGCAGCAGCTTTCATCTGAAGATCAGATATCAGCAGGTATTAAAGACCCACTCCGATCATCTTATGAGCTCGTTTAAAGCGTCTCATTGGTCTTTGAATTATGATTATGGTGTTTTTACCCAAAATCATAAAACCTGTATTTTCTAGGAAGTAGTTTCTGCAAAGCAGCAGTAGCTCATTAGTAATTCGACTCTGTGTTGTGGGTGGAACCACTGGAGTGAAGGATCCACCCTCCCCTCCCCATTTATGCTAGCTTGGAGCAGGAGCTTGTAGCCCCGCCCAGTGGATTTTCTACGTCACAAATCCAGTCCGTTTTAGACCGGATTTTTGTGTCTGCTACTGATTCACAGTGATTTGAATGCAGAAAAACTCAGAAATGCAATTTTGAGCTTAATTTTCTTAGAGTATGTCCTCTAGCATCAGAAAAATGCCACAAGAACATGCTAACAATTTGAAAAACATGATTTTCATCAGAATGGGTCTTTAAATTGTTCCTGACCAATCAGATCTTCTAAAGCTCAAACAGGGAGACGCTTAAAGTTTTAAATCTGAACATTTTCTTTGAGAACCAGTTTTATTAGAGATCTTAGCAGAAGTGAATGTTCAGACCAAGACAACGTTTGTTCTTATTAATAATAACAAACTAACTGAAGTCTTTGTTTTTTACGATGACTGAACAATGAAAAACCAGCTGCCTTTAATAAGGAGCTTTATTATAACAGATTTAATCATGTTATTTTAGTTTTTCATTATATTTTTAATGTTGGAAAACCAAAATGCTTTTTTTTCATTTTGAAGCTTGGATGACAGACGTGCACGTTTGTGTGTGTGGTGCATTGATATCATTAACCTCGGTCTGTCCTGCCCCCTTTCCTCCTCTCTGGGGTTTTACTCCCCTCTCCCGTCCCAGATGTTCATACAGGCCCATCACCACTGAATGTTCCTCTGCTAAATCTATCAGTGGAGGAGAGGTCTGGCATCCAGACACCACACACTTTGTACTCAGACACTGCACAAAGGCAGTAGAAGAGCTGGTTTTTCAGATGAGGGGGGTGCGGGGACATCATTTTCATGTAAATGTGGGCTCCTCCGGGGCCTGACTGGAAGCTTTGGAGTTTGTGTTGAGTCTTTTTACAGGTGGTGGATTTTTCTTCATTTACTTTTTGTATCTTGGTTGTATCTCCGTACAGACGTGTATTGTTTTTAGTTTAGGATGTGAAACCACACTGTCTCTTGGTGGATGCCATGAGTCCACCATCAAAGGATAATTTATATTAAAGACATGGAATGGGCATAATGCCCGTCTGAATAACCCGGGTTACCCAGAGTTCAGAGACAGTGCACAGTAATGTATGTTTTGACAATTCATCATCAATAATTACAGTCTGTCAGCTTGATCTGATATTCTTGGCAGTAATTGATCAAACCTGTAAAAGTCGTCACAGTGGGACGAAGCGTGGTGAGGTCATTCTATCCATTTATAACTGACTGGCTGGTTTTTATTATCTAGGTGTTGACTTCAAAGTAAAGACCATTTGTGTGGATGGCAACAGGGCAAAGTTGGCGATATGGGTAAGTTTTCATCACGTATATAAATCCTGTTGTTTTCAGTCAGATGGTTGTTCTGTCATCTTACCACAAGATGGCACTTAGGTATTAATGTTTCTGCCCAAACACACCGAGAGGACACACAGCAGTCTGCCAGGACTCATCGTGTCCACTCTCAGTTTCTAAGGTTGACTCCTTTCATGTCCTGTCTGTAGGACACTGCTGGACAGGAACGCTTTCGAACCCTGACACCAAGTTACTACCGCGGTGCCCAGGGAGTCATCCTGGGTGAGTAAACATGTATGTCCTCTTCACGTGACACTGTCATGTCTCTTCATTTGGACATACAAAGACATGCTTATACCTACTGGTATGTAGTTAATATGTTTTATATGGACATGTGTCTCAAACACATGCAGACTCGGGGAATAAGCAGGGGAGCTGCAGAGTTCTTCTTTATCACCACAGTGTCCCTAAACCGAGTTACTGGGACATTCTAGTCCTTATTTGAAATCAGCTTCAAGTTTGGAATTTTACAGACGTCATTTTTCCACAATAAATGTGGGCGGGGCTTCAGTTTACGCTTGTTTGTGTGCTTTGCTGCAGTGTATGATGTCACGCGACGTGAAACCTTCACCAAGTTGGACAACTGGCTGAACGAGTTGGAGACATACTGTACGAGGAATGACCTCGTCAAAATGCTTGTGGGAAACAAAATTGATAAGGTAAGTGTCTTAACAGTTGTGTACGGCTTGTTTGGGTTTCTACTCAGGATGCTTTATTATACATCAGCTGCACGTTACCATTTAAAAGTCTGCTTTAAACTTTATATCAGAACTTTTTAATGGATTCTTTGTGTAGGTCAGATGTACGAACCCCAGAGAGTAAGGAAAACATATAAAAGTATATGTTTAAAAATCATTATATTATTAATCTATGGAATAGTTTGCATTCCACAGTCGCTAACAAAATATCCAAGTTAGCAGTGTCTGTGGAAATAGTTGTTTATTTGTGTTTGGTGATGATTACAGTAGTCGACTGCTTTGACCTGAAATAACTTGTTCCTTGTTTTAGGAAAACCATGAGCTTGACAGAGCTGAAGGGCTGAAGTTTGCAAGAAAACATTCCATGCTTTTCATAGGTAAATCATGAGGATTCCCTCCACGTGCAGCTTACAGCACATTATTACACATGAACACACTCATCAGGTTCTGTTTAAATACAAGCTTCTGGAATCTTCTGTAGTTTTTCCATCTTTTAAGGGTTTTATTTTTCAGAATTTATCAGTATAAGAAATACATCTGATTAGATGTTTATATTCAGTCGGTTGTAGTTAGCGTATCTCCTGATATTAGCCTGGTTTGTAACACGTGTTGTCTCTTGTTAAATCCTAACATCTGTTTTTAGTATCTGACTGTATATTCTTGTCTCCTCCATATTTCACCTCACACCTATCGTTCTTCTCTTCACCTACTTGTCTTTGTTTTGGCCTCATCTGCTCTTGTTATTCTTCTCTCCTTCACACCGTTCACCCAGAGGCCAGTGCAAAGACGAAGGACGGTGTTCAGTGTGCATTTGAGGAGCTGGTGGAGAAGATAATCCAGACCCCCGGTTTATGGCAGAGTGAGACCCACGGCCGAGCAGTTCAGCTGACAGATGAAGATGCTGGAGGCGGGGCTTGTGGTGGCTACTGTTCCCTGGTTTAAACAACACACATACAGTTGTGGTCAGACATTTACATACACATCATGAGCATGAGTGTCGTCTATTTGGGGATTTCAACAACTTAAACATTATTTTAAGTGGAATATTAACATGTTTTATACATCAAAATAATAAAGACCGTCTCAGACATGTATAAACATTCTGTTAAATGACGCGTAGCATGTTGAACATCGACCACAAGCGGGAAGTTACTTCTTGTCTCCCTGTGGACAGATAGTGTTGGTCCACCATGAGTCTCATTTGTCTTGTCTGTGTAACTTGAAGACTGGACTTCTGTCATGGTTGTCACCTTCTCAGTTCATGCAGATGTCAAACTTCACTGAAACTTGTTCCAGCTGTTTTCAGTTGGTTGTAGACTAGAGTCTAGTTCCTGAACATCCTACCTAATCCTACCCAGCTGAGGACAGTTTGGATCTTCTAGATGTTTGAAAGCATCTTAATAACTTATGTTTATGTGAAGAAATGGCTCCAAAAGATTTTCCTAAATAAATCTAGTCTTCACTAAGTTCCTTGGATGTTCCCATTGGTCCGTCTGAGTGCTGCCATGTCATGTGAAGATATTCTAGAACCTTCAGCACCACTTACAGACAGATTGAGCTGAACATGGATGTTTTTAAAGGTACAGTATGTAAGAATTATACAGGTAAATAATCCCACAACAGTTTAATGTCCCACTGATGTTGAAAATAAAGTCACATTATAACAGATTTGGATCTCAGTCAGCTGGGTGGTCTCTAGTTTCTGGTCCAGACCAGAATCATTATTTACACGTCCAGACTTCCTGGTTCCATAATGAATCACATGTGAGTCTGCAAGGCTGCCAAGTCTTCAACACAAGCAGCTGGAATTCCACAACAAGCAGCAGCAACAAGTAAGAAACCACCACATCCTTCTAACTGATCAGCTGAGCTGCACGTGATGGGGCGTTCAAACACACTTAGGAAAACTCAACGCTGAACAAATAGACCTTCAGATATTCCCAAAAACTGAACAAATACAAGAGAAACTAAACGAGGATCAACATCAGAACTGGCAACCCAACAGAAACATCAGGAAGGGGAGGGGCTGAGTGACCGAGAACAGACGGGACTTGATTTGACAACAAGGTCTAATTCTTACATACTGTACCTTTAAACCTTCATCTTTAATACTTACTGCTGTTTGAAGGACAGAAACTCTACAATATTCAACCATGTGCTTCTAGTTCCTGTTATTAGAAATAATCATTTCATCCTGTAAAGAGAAGAGTTCAAATCAGTCATTAAAAACATTCATGCTTGAATGTATCTAAACTTCTGACCACATCTGTAAACATCTATGAATACCACACACTCAAATACAAGCGTGCACACACTAACACACTTAAAGAGGAAGCCCGTCTCTCATCATATCTTGTTTGTGAGTTGAATTCTTTCCAACAGCTGTGGAGGCCTGATTGTCCCTCTGCTGAGCTGGTACACAAAACAAAGCTGTGCTCAAATGAAAACACACCTCTGCCTTCTTTTCAAAGAGATTCTCTTTCTCCTTTATTTGTTTTTTTTGTTTTATTTTGAAGTTTTAGGAGCTTTTCAAAGTATTATTCAGTCTCATTTCACGGTCAGCTGAGTCTAAACATCGAAGCTTGTCAGACACTCTGAGTGAAGTGAAGGATGGAAACGTTCTCTCTGTCTCCCACTATGTGTTTCTGTTTTCTACACGGAACATCTGGATCAGTCTCTGTAGCGTCGTATCCCACCTGCTCACTCACGGACTCGCTCTGTATCTCACTGCTTATCAAAGCGGTCCTGTTTCATCAAGTCAAGACTTGGACCGTGTCTGTCTGTCTGTCTGTCCACACAACTGCCTCATTGGAGAAAAACGTTTAATTTTCTTGGACTTAAAGAGACCGGCACCAGGAAATGTTCTGCAGGGTGACAAAAGGATTTCTTCTTTTTCTATGACATATTTTTTCTTAACGAGTTGCTTTAATAGAGTGGAACTCACTCAGACACATAGTAATATCACTCACGCTGCTTTAGTCCTGTATCTAGATGCTTTTGACCAGTTAGAGACGAAGACAATGATTCAATATTAAACGGTGAATCTTTCCACAGAATTTGGAAAATCAAAGAACTCCTTTTTGCAAATGGATTTCACAGAGCTCTCATTCCTGAGTCAGGATCTGAAAAACCAGAACTGTACAGTTCCCCAGACCTCTAACCAGTATTTAACTGTTAGTATACCTTCAGGAAATACTTCTAAAGTTCTGCTCCCTGGGTACATTTCTACATACATGTAATTATTCTTAAATTGTTTATATTTGCATGATCAGTCTGTGTGCCATTATTTGTGTTTGTGTCCAGGGAACGTCCGTCAGCTGCTGTTTACTTATATCAAGGATCAAACATTATTCATATTGACTATTTGAATTTATTATTATACTCTAACAAAAAGGAAATAGACTTATGTTTATCAGTTGCTGCTGTTTCTTTTGTTTTGTTATGATATTAAACATGTCCACCTTGTAAATGATGTATTTTAGGATTTAACCAGGAGGTTCTTGTATGAATTGTAAAGCTGAATGTATACATATGTCCCTACAAGCTATCCAATATATTAAACTAAATGAACTCAATTCATTTGAGTCCAGCTGAATGTGTTAATCAATATTCTAGAAATAATCTGCATTCATTCCTTATAAAAAACACACTTTCTATAAAAACAACAAGTCTTTGTACGTTGCTAACAGAGATAACCAACAGCTCGTCTGTCATCGTTACCGTGTTGGAAATGTCACTGTTAGGTGATGCGTTTTCTCTCACCACCCTCTACATTCCTCTGTCCTCACTATAAAGACATTTGTTTAAACAGTGTTTGAGGAACCTTCCGAGCCGAGACGTGTGATATGTCTAAATCATCCTTCTGGCTAGTTACTCAGGAAACACCACCACAGCCATAACTCACTCTATCAGTGCTGTAATTTATTTGCACCGTTCTGGGGCACGGACCATAAGGTTGGTTTTGGCAGCAGACGTGAAGACTCTTCCCCTCGCATCACGACACCGTCTAGAAATACATCTCAGTCAAAGAAGGACAGTTTCCTCACACCTGCACTGGAAAACCATCACATCCTCATCCAGGTGCACAGTGTGATAAGTACAATGTTATTACTTATAGTAATAACTTAATTATAATCCTCTTAGGCATGTTAATTAGTGGTAACGTCATCATTTTGTAATATAACAGACATACACCATGTTTTAACATTGATGCTGTGTTTTAATCTGTAGAAAATAAACAGCTCATGATGCTCTATATTACATCATAAACAAGCAAACTTTGTTCACCGGTGTTCATAAATTATTAGTATAAAATGTAACTGAATTAAATAGAAACTGTGGATACCAGTCTAGCATTATTTGAATTTATTCTGACAATTCAGTTCAATTTTATAACAAAAAGAACTTCAAGTCGCTACTGAAACATGAAGTCAGTTGGTTAAAAATAACCTGCTGTTTGGGTTAAATCATCAATTTAACACATTCCTTCATCCTGAGCGGCACAGACCGGTGTCAGTGGAAAGGAACCTCCAGCAGGACCAGAACCAGGATGAACGTTCTGCCTCAGCCGACTGGGGTCTGAGCTGACAGGAAGGAGACAAACACTGATGGATTTGGGCCTGTCGTTTCTATGGGAAGAGAAATAGATATAAAGTTAATACAAACATGGAGAGTAAAGAGAGACAGCAGAGTGAAGACATGTGGACAGTATGTCCTCCAGCAGTCTAAGCCTATAGCAGCATAACTAAAGGGATGGACCAGGAGAACCCAAGCTAACCCTGACTATAGGATTGTGTAAAAAGGAAAGTTTTAACAAGGTGTCTGCCTCACGGATAAAAAGTGGAAGCTGGTTCCACAGGAGAGGAGCCTGATAACTAAAAGCTCTTCCTCCCATTCTACTTTTAGAACCTCTAGGAATCAGAAGCATACCTGCAGTCTGAGAGTGTTCTGTTAGGAACATCTGGAACAATAAGATCCCATCTTGACATCACTGACTCTTCTGCTAACAGTGTTACAGACTACATCCAGTCCTTTCTCTCATCATGCTGGAAGTTCTTATTAAATATTTAAAGAAACTGGTCACTTTTTAAAGAGGCCATGTCATGTGACCATGAGCAATTATCTTCAAACTGGAGTGACTACTGATGAGGATGAACAGAAAGTTTGTTTTGGACATGTGGGTCATAGTTTTACCCGCATAAAGTTAAAAAAGAAAAACCTGCAGGGAAGAGGTCTAGACACCTGTGGTATCTGAAAATGAAGTATTGAGCCAAACTTCTAGAATCCGTGTGCCCTGCCCCACCACAAGGCAGCAAAGCCTCTAAGCTCCTCTATGGAGACAGTTTGATGGACTGTTTTCTGACCTGCTGTCCATGTCTGAGCAGTCATCCAGGCTCTGAGCTAACAGAACAGATCTGGTACCCATTAGTACTGACTTGTACTTGTCTTCCTGCTCTTCTGCCTGACAACAGCAGGCTGAATGGATTAGTGTTCAGATAAGCCCGTCATGGGAGCAGTCATGCTGTCGTGTAAAAACCTTACGAGACGTCGGGCATCGTTTCATAAGGTGTTGGGTTAGCAGACGTCACTCACTCTGTCATGTTTGTTGCCAACTGGCTAGCAAGTAATTGTTTTTCCATGCTAACCCTATATAACATAAGAGTAAATTGGAAATCCTTTATCCTTCATTGTTACTGTATGAGGATACAATGAAACTGAGGATGTCACTCAAGTGATGGATTGGACATAAACCCACAAGATAAACAGTCATTCAATAAGAATGAAAGAAAAGTACAACAACAGATAATTATAAGAATATATATGTGTAAATCTTTTAGTATGAGATGTGTTAATGACAACAATAAAAGGTTATTTAATGTATGTAAATAATAGTTAATGCTGTTTAAAGGTTGATATATATCTCAGTTTCATTGCTAGCTTGTACTGTCCTGGACTAGAACCTTCAGTCAAAAAAAACTTGAGACAATTTTCAGTTTCTTTATTGCTCTGATTGCTGTGGGGAGAAGATGTCTGAGTCTGGTGGTTTGTGTTTTTGTGGCTTTCCAGCGCCTTCCGGATGGCAGCGGTTCAAAGAGGTGGTGACTGGAGTGGGAGGGGTTCTTTAGCTCTGCTGATGTAACATGAGGAGGTAAGAACTTCCAGGGAGTACAGACGACAGCCGCTATGTTTTTCTACAGATTTATTGCTTCTCTGTAGGGATTTTTTTGTCTACAGCCGACCACACTGAGATCGATGCAGTACTGGATAATGTTCTGATAGTTGTTTGGTAGAATGCCACCAGCAGCTTCCACTCCAAGTCATGTGGTATTTGATGCACCTCTGTACTACCGATAACCCCCAAACAAAGGGATGCATGTGTGTTCTGTTCTATTACATCTTTATTTATAAAGCACTTTAAAACAACCACAGAAACAATAACATGAAAACAAATATGAACAAACTTAATAGTGTTCATACAATATAACATGAGAATAAAAGAAATAAAACATTTAAAGAGTCCCTTCCATTAAAAACAGTTTTTCTGAGGTTCCTGTTGAATATTTTAGCTCCACAGGTGTTCTTACCTTCATAGTGGGTGAAAACAGGTCAACAACTTCTCTTTCAGTTTTAATCTCTCAAACTACGCAGGTGGTGATAAAACCCGAGTTCTAACAGCCTGTATCTGTTTCATCACAACTCCTTTGTTCGTTAGTATTCATCAGCTCCCGCAGTTGAAACCACGCCTAGCATGCTGCTGGCTAAAAGCTGTTAGCATAACGCCTAGCATGCTGCTGGCTAAAAGCTGTTAGCATAAGACGTAGCAAACAGGAAGACACGACGTCTGATGTTGCCATGTGCAGTGGGGCAGGAAACAGTATACCTTGCTCTCCATAGGCTAGTTTGTTAGCCAATCAGAGTCCAGCAAATTCGAATAATGAATATGAACGAGCTGCTGACGAAACCTGATGAATCTTCAGGCAGACAGATTGAAAGGTCTGTTAATCAGTGTTTCCTGACATTTTTTAAATATAAAATATTTCATGTTACAGGTTAATACTTCAGAAATAACCACAAAGTCATGACATTTGTATGAAATGTCCTCTTTAAGTTCTGGTATTTCTTTCCTTTCTTAACGCCTCTTCAGCTCTAGCAGCAGCTGTACCAGGTTCTGTCTCCTGATCTGAAGACAGTGTTACAGTTTTTAAAAAGCTTTTTGACCTCCATGGAGGATTTCTGGTTGGTAAATCTACCTGTTAATGGATTGACACACTGCTGCAGCATCTGATGTAAAACAACTTCTGCTGTCAGTGTTTTCAAATCAAAGCTTGTTCTTCTCACAGAGGACAGTCTGCACTCGTAATCGTAAGATCTGGCTCATAGTGAGAGGTACTGCAGGCCCATGAGTTCACGTGATATTTTAGATGAATGTTCAGGGAGCCTGAAAAACAAGATCAAACCATTTTCTTTCCAGACTGGTTCAAAAGGCACCTGTAGGTCTGCTGACTGTTTATATTCTGAGGCACGGTAGAAGAACGTGTCCCTTTCCTTCCTCTAAAGTCAACCAAAGTGAAACTCTGGTCTCTCTTAGGTTACCGTTTGAGCACCAGAAGACTGTGAGGTAATGACCAGCATGACCTGAACTGATGACTCTGTCACGCCAGGTGGAAACACTTTGATTACTTGGAACCTTGTGTTTACATTTTTGCACCCGTTCACATTTAGACCCTATGACATTTCATCAGGCGGTGGACGAGTCCTGTTTCAGGTCTGATCTGTTTTGAGATGTATGACCTCATGAATCTTTTCATTTACACAGTAGTCAGTGCTTCCTTTGTTTGTGCTGGTACTTATATTTGTGTAGAATAATATCTCAACACAGAGTTTCTGCATTGTGACTGGATTCTATGAATAGAAGGATTGTTTAGATGCTTCAGCATACACATGTAAACCAATCAGTCTCAAGCAGGAAACCTCGGTCTGGTTGGTGTGAACCTCTGACTCTGGATGCATGTAAATCAGTTCAGCTGCTAATATGGTTTTAATTGAGTTCCCTCATCCTGTCAATCTAATTTTAAATCTAAATGATTGTATTGTAACCCACTCTTGTTATTTTCTAAAACACAGTACTATGTGTGCAAGCTCCTAATAAAATAGAAGAAAGAGACTCCTCACCCCCAAAGAGAAAACTCTCCTTGCCGTTGAGGTTCCTTTCATCCGGACCTCAAGTTACTGTAGCAACAAGCAGAAGGGTTAGGACAGGCCTGCAGCAGGGGTACTACTGCCTTATAGAAACAAAACAGAGAGATGAGTAACTTCATTCATCATTCCACCATACTTCATTTTCTGGATTCACTGTTCTCCCTTCCTGTGCTGCAAACCTCTGGCCACACGCTACCTTTACACGCTGGATTCTCCAGCCATGTCGTAATAAACTGTGTCAGATCTCACTTGTGCTGCTGCTGCTGCAACTTGAAGCAAACACTCATGTACTCAGGCCACTGGTTTCTATAATAAACTAATCACACTATGTCAACTTGGGTTGGGTGTAAGTTTTCTGCATAACTCAAACATTTTCACGGACTGAAAGCAGGCTGGACTCGAAGACTTTGCTCCCAGGGAAAAAACCTGGACCCCCTTTTGGTGAGATGATTGGCATGTATAGAAACAGATTCATTATTTTATATAAATAAGCTGGCTTGGGTGTAGTAATTTCCTTGCTTATTTTTCTTTGCCAGGAGGATCTAGAGTTTTTGGGTCAGACCAGTAATTTTTTTTGTAAACCACCTGGACTAAAAAAGAAAGGTGTTCCAGGGTCTGGAACTTTCCTACTATTGGTTGGACCACTGGATCTGACTTCTGTAATTTCTATTTCTATGAGATATTTAGAAACAGTCATTTATACCTTCATCACATCTAATATAATTATTCTAACTCTCTCTATGCTGGTCTGAATGGATCGTGCACCCTGTTCAGAATGCCACAGCTCACCTGAGAGGAGAGACGTGTCACCAGTCTGTCGCTCCCATATGGGTTTGTATGCATCAGCTTTCTGAGCAGTTTAAGATTTTATTACCAAAGTGTCTGAACAACACGGTACTATCACCATGGCAGGCTCATACTCCAGCCAGAACATTACAACTGTTCATCAACAGGCTGCACGGTGGTGCAGTTGGTAGCACTGTAGCCTTACAGCCAGAAGGTCCTGTGTTTGAAACCAGGCTGGAGCCTTTCTGTGTGGAGTTTGCACGTTCTCCCCGTGCATGTGTAGGTTTTCTCCAGGGACTCCGACTTCCTCCCACAGACCAAAAATATGCATGAGGTTAACTGGCTCCAGGTGTGAGTATGTGAGTGGTTGTCCGTGTGATAGAGTGGCAACCTGTCCAGGTGTAACCCCGCCTCTTGCCCTGATGGACATAGGCAGCAGCTTCACGACTCTGAACAGGAACAAGCAGGTAAAGATGATGATGACTGACTGTTAATGATCTTAGTGAAATTTGCCCTAAAAATAAAGTTGTGTTGAACTGATGGAAGTTGAGTTGAGTTCTGGAGGGTCTTAGAGTACTGAGAAAGGTCAAAGGTTAATATTCTGGGAGTCCTTGTGTTGATTTCAAATGGTTTTACATGGTAAATGGCGTGTACTTGTATAGCGCCTTATTCAGGTCCTACGACCCCCAAAGCGCTTCACGCTACAGTCTGTCATTCACCCATTCACACACACACTCACACGTTTGGTGATGATGAACTACACACATGTTTGCCAGACACTGGCGCCGCCGGACCCTCCGGCCACCACCAAACACGCAAGGTGGATTAAATGTCTTGCCCAAGGACACAACGGCCAGGCAGTCTCAGGGCAGAGTAGGGAATCGAACCAGCGACCTTCCAGTTACCAGACGACCTGCTCTACCGCCTGAGCCACGGCTGCCACATTTACATGTCGAGGAGTTGAGCTTCTTCCTTTGTCATGAATGTAACCAAAGTTTAAGTTTATTACTTTAAACTACAGGAAGCTTAGCTGCTTGACTCCACATGGACAACTGAATTTAAACCCCTCCCCCTCCTCCCTCCCTCCCTCCCTCCCTCCCTCCAAGACAATAAAGTCAAATAAAAGTTTCTTAAAGGAACTCGTAACCAGCTCATGTTGACACAAGATGCTTTCATTTGATTCACTATGTGTAGAAGTTTAATCCACAGCAGGCGGCCGTGGCTCAGGTGGTAGAGCGGGTTGTCTGGTAACCGGAAGGTCGCCGGTTCGAATCCCTATTCTGCCCAGAGAAAAAGATCACCTGGCCGTTGTGTCCTTGGGCAAGACACTTAACCCACTCTTCCTGTTTGGTGGTGGTCGGAGGGTCTGGCAGCCTCACCTCTGTCAGTGTGTGTCACAGGACAGCTGCGCTAATCTAACTACATGTGTGTAGTTCATCATCACCAAATGTGTGAATGTGTGAATGACATACTGTAGCGTGAAGCGCTTTGGGGGTTGTAAGACCTGAGTAAAGCGCTATACAAGTACACGCCGTTAACCATTTTACTTTATCACTGAATCTTCTTTCAGTCAGATTATGTGGAATAATAACTGGTTAAACACGTGTTTTATGGTTTACTGAGTTTAAACTTTGTCTATGAATGGATTGATGAATCCCTCTGCGCACTCGGCTACACAGAGATCCTAACAGAGGTGTCAAAAGTAGGAGTCGAAAGTAAAAATCCAGTCCAGCAGCTGCTCCAACCATCACTAAACCAGCTGAATTCAATTAACACAGCTTCTTTACCAGGTAGATGAGCTAGTTAGTGAAAACACCTGTTCTAGATATACAGGCAGATCCAAAAACATGGCAGGATTTTTGGATCCTAATACAGCAATGTGGAATTAAAAAGTGAATCATTGATTAATATGATGAGCAGTAATGATAAGAACTGGAAATTGAAGATAATAAAAGATTTTAGGACTTCAGGTCAGTTATGATGACATAAGAACTTCTGCTTGTCGAGTCTGTTTATTTCAATATGTTTGACAGTTTGATAAATAAATACATCATTTATTTAATTTTGTATCCAAAAGAGTGTCTTTGAAACAGGAAACAGATTTAACCCTACAGGCAAATTTTCATCTGCACTTCCTACAAATAATAAATTATATAAAATAAACAACTGTCAAACTTTAAAAACAAATCTGTTATAATGTCAAAATAATTTTAAAACTTTCCTTCTGGATATCCAAACTGATGTGTTAGAAACATTAGATGTCACAACATGAGAAAACTGATCAAACTACACACCAGAACCAGGACTCACTACACCAGGTGGAACCAGGACTCACTGCACCAGGAGGAACCAGGACCTACTGCACCAGGAGGAACCAGGTGGAACCAGGACTCACTACACCAGGAGGAACCAGGACCTACTGCACCAGGAGGAACCAGGACCTACTGCACCAGGAGGAACCAGGAGGAACCAGGACTCACTGAACCAGGAGGAACCAGGACTCACTGAACCAGGAGGAACCAGGACCTACTGCACCAGGAGGAACCAGGACCCACTGCACCAGGAGGAACCAGGACTCACTGAACCAGGAGGAACCAGGACTCACTGAACCAGGAGGAACCAGGACCTACTGCACCAGGAGGAACCAGGACTCACTGCACCAGGAGGAACCAGGACTCACTGAACCAGGAGGAACCAGGACTCACTGCACCAGGAGGAACCAGGACCTACTGAACCAGGAGGAACCAGGACTCACTGCACCAGGAGGAACCAGGACCTACTGCACCAGGAGGAACCAGGAGGAACCAGGACCTACTGAACCAGGAGGAACCAGGACTCACTGCACCAGGAGGAACCAGGACTCACTGAACCAGGAGGAACCAGGACCTACTGCACCAGGAGGAACCAGGACTCACTGCACCAGGAGGAACCAGGACTACTGCACCAGGAGGAACCAGGAGGAACCAGGACTCACTGCACCAGGAGGAACCAGGACCAACTGCACCAGGAGGAACCAGGACTCACTGCACCAGGAGGAACCAGGACCTACTGCACCAGGAGGAACCAGGAGGAACCAGGACCTACTGCACCAGGAGGAACCAGGACTCACTGCACCAGGAGGAACCAGGACTCACTGCAACAGGAGGAACCAGGACTCACTGCAACAGGAGGAACCAGAAGGAACCAGGACCCACTGCAGCAGGAGGAACCAGGACTCACTGCACCAGGAGGAACCAGAACCCACTGAACCAGGAGGAACCAGGAGGAACCAGGACCTACTGAACCAGGAGGAACCAGGACTCACTGCACCAGGAGGAACCAGGACCTACTGCACCAGGAGGAACCAGGACTACTGCACCAGGAGGAACCAGGACCTACTGCACCAGGAGGAACCAGGACTACTGCACCAGGAGGAACCAGGACTCACTGCACCAGGAGGAACCAGGACCTACTGCACCAGGAGGAACCAGGACCTACTGCACCAGGAGGAACCAGGACCTACTGCACCAGGTGGAACCAGGAAGAACCAGGACTACTGCACCAGGAGGAACCAGGACTCACTGCACCAGGAGGAACCAGGACTCACTGCAACAGGAGGAACCAGGAGGAACCAGGACCTACTGCACCAGGAGGAACCAGGACCTACTGCACCAGGAGGAACCAGGAGGAACCAGGACTCACTGCACCAGGAGGAACCAGGACCTACTGCACCAGGAGGAACCAGGAGGAACCAGGACTCACTGCACCAGGAGGAACCAGGACCTACTGCACCAGGAGGAACCAGGACTCACTGCACCAGGAGGAACCAGGACCTACTGCACCAGGAGGAACCAGGACCCACTAAACCAGGTGGAACCAGGAAGAACCAGGACTCACTACACCAGGTGGAACCAGGACCTACTGCACCAGGAGGAACCAGGACTCACTGCACCAGGAGGAACCAGGACCTACTGCACCAGGAGGAACCAGGACCTACTGCACCAGGAGGAACCAGGACTCACTGCACCAGGAGGAACCAGGACTCACTGCACCAGGAGGAACCAGAACTCACTGCAACAGGAGGAACCAGGACCTACTGCACCAGGAGGAACCAGGACTCACTGCACCAGGAGGAACCAGGACCTACTGCACCAGGAGGAACCAGGACCCACTAAACCAGGTGGAACCAGGAAGAACCAGGACTCACTACACCAGGTGGAACCAGGACCTACTGCACCAGGAGGAACCAGGACTCACTGCACCAGGAGGAACCAGGACCTACTGCACCAGGAGGAACCAGGAGGAACCAGGACTCACTGCACCAGGAGGAACCAGGACCTACTGCACCAGGAGGAACCAGGAGGAACCAGGACTCACTGCACCAGGAGGAACCAGGACCTACTGCACCAGGAGGAACCAGGAGGAACCAGGACCTACTGCACCAGGAGGAACCAGGACTCACTGAACCAGGAGGAAGCAGGACCTACTGCACCAGGAGGAACCAGGACCTACTGCACCAGGAGGAACCAGGACCTACTGCACCAGGAGGAACCAGGACCTACTGCACCAGGTGGAACCAGGAAGAACCAGGACTCACTACACCAGGTGGAACCAGGACCTACTGCACCAGGAGGAACCAGGACTCACTGAACCAGGAGGAACCAGGACTCACTGCACCAGGAGGAACCAGGACCTACTGCACCAGGAGGAACCAGGACGCACTGCACCAGGAGGAACCAGGACCTACTGCACCAGGAGGAACCAGGAGGAACCAGGACTCACTGCACCAGGAGGAACCAGGACCTACTGCACCAGGAGGAACCAGGACTACCGCACCAGGAGGAACCAGGACCTACTGCACCAGGAGGAACCAGGACCTACTGCACCAGGAGGAACCAGGACTCACTGCACCAGGAGGAACCAGGACTCACTGCACCAGGAGGAACCAGGACTCACTGCACCAGGAGGAACCAGGTGGAACCAGGACTCACTGCACCAGGAGGAACCAGGACTCACTGAACCAGGAGGAACCAGGACCTACTGCACCAGGAGGAACCAGGACTCACTACACCAGGTGGAACCAGGACCTACTGCACCAGGTGGAACCAGGAAGAACCAGGACTCACTACACCAGGTGGAACCAGGACCTACTGCACCAGGAGGAACCAGGACTCACTGAACCAGGAGGAACCAGGACCCACTGAACCAGGAGGAACCAGGAGAAAACCAGGACCTACTGAACCAGGTGGAACCAGGAAGAACCAGGACTCACTACACCAGGTGGAACCAGGACCTACTGCACCAGGAGGAACCAGGACTCACTACACCAGGTGGAACCAGGACCTACTGCACCAGGAGGAACCAGGACTCACTGCACCAGGAGGAACCAGGACCCACTGAACCAGGAGGAACCAGGAGGAACCAGGTGGAACCAGGAAGAACCAGGACTCACTACACCAGGTGGAACCAGGACCTACTGCACCAGGTGGAACCAGGAAGAACCAGGACTCACTACACCAGGTGGAACCAGGACCTACTGCACCAGGAGGAACCAGGACTCACTGCACCAGGAGGAACCAGGAGGAACCAGGACCCACTGAACCAGGAGGAACCAGGAGGAACCAGGTGGAACCAGGAAGAACCAGGACTCACTACACCAGGTGGAACCAGGACCTACTGCACCAGGAGGAACCAGGACTCACTGCACCAGGAGGAACCAGGACCTACTGCACCAGGAGGAACCAGGACCTACTGCACCAGGAGGAACCAGGACCTACTGCACCAGGTGGAACCAGGAAGAACCAGGACTCACTACACCAGGTGGAACCAGGACCTACTGCACCAGGAGGAACCAGGACTCACTGCACCAGGAGGAACCAGGACCTACTGCACCAGGAGGAACCAGGACCTACTGCACCAGGAGGAACCAGGACGAACCAGGACTCACTGCACCAGGAGGAACCAGGACTCACTGAACCAGGAGGAACCAGGACTCACTGCACCAGGAGGAACCAGGTGGAACCAGGACTCACTGCACCAGGAGGAACCAGGACTCACTGAACCAGGAGGAAGCAGGTCCTACTGCACCAGGAAGAACCAGGACCTACTGCACCAGGAGGAACCAGGACCTACTGCACCAGGAGGAACCAGGACCTACTGCACCAGGAGGAACCAGGAAGAACCAGGACTCACTACACCAGGTGGAACCAGGACCTACTGCACCAGGTGGAACCAGGAAGAACCAGGACTCACTACACCAGGTGGAACCAGGACCTATGCACCAGGAGGAACCAGGACTCACTGCACCAGGAGGAACCAGGACCCACTGCACCAGGAGGAACCAGGACCTACTGCACCAGGAGGAACCAGGACCTACTGCACCAGGAGGAACCAGGACTCACTGCACCAGGAGGAACCAGGACGAACCAGGACCCACTGAACCAGGAGGAACCAGGAGAAAACCAGGACCTACTGAACCAGGTGGAACCAGGAAGAACCAGGACTCACTACACCAGGTGGAACCAGGACCTACTGCACCAGGAGGAACCAGGACTCACTGCACCAGGAGGAACCAGGACCTACTGCACCAGGAGGAACCAGGACTCACTGCACCAGGAGGAACCAGGACCTACTGCACCAGGAGGAACCAGGACCTACTGCACCAGGAGGAACCAGGACCTACTGCACCAGGAGGAACCAGGAGGAACCAGGACTACTGCACCAGGAGGAACCAGGACTCACTGAACCAGGAGGAACCAGGACTCACTGAACCAGGAGGAACCAGGACCTACTGCACCAGGAGGAACCAGGACCTACTGCACCAGGAGGAACCAGGACCTACTGCACCAGGAGGAACCAGGACCTACTGCACCAGGAGGAACCAGGACGAACCAGGACTCACTGCACCAGGAGGAACCAGGACCTACTGCACCAGGAGGAACCAGGAGGAACCAGGACCTACTGCACCAGGAGGAACCAGGACCTACTGCACCAGGAGGAACCAGGACCGACTGCACCAGGAGGAACCAGGACCTACTGCACCAGAGGAACCAGGACCCACTAAACCAGGTGGAACCAGGAAGAACCAGGACTCACTACACCAGGTGGAACCAGGACCTACTGCACCAGGAGGAACCAGGACTCACTGCACCAGGAGGAACCAGGACCTACTGCACCAGGAGGAACCAGGAGGAACCAGGACTCACTGCACCAGGAGGAACCAGGACCTACTGCACCAGGAGGAACCAGGAGGAACCAGGACTCACTGCACCAGGAGGAACCAGGACCTACTGCACCAGGAGGAACCAGGAGGAACCAGGACTCACTGAACCAGGAGGAACCAGGACTCACTGAACCAGGAGGAACCAGGACCTACTGCACCAGGAGGAACCAGGACCTACTGCACCAGGAGGAACCAGGACTCACTGCACCAGGAGGAACCAGGACCAACTGCACCAGGAGGAACCAGGACCAACTGCACCAGGAGGAACCAGGACCTACTGCACCAGGAGGAACCAGGAGGAACCAGGACTACTGAACCAGGAGGAACCAGGACTCACTGCACCAGGAGGAACCAGGACTCACTGCACCAGGAGGAACCAGGACTCACTGAACCAGGAGGAACCAGGACTCACTGAACCAGGAGGAACCAGGACCTACTGCACCAGGAGGAACCAGGACCTACTGCACCAGGAGGAACCAGGACTCACTGCACCAGGAGGAACCAGGACTCACTGAACCAGGAGGAAGCAGGACCTACTGCACCAGGAGGAACCAGGACTACTGCAACAGGAGGAACCAGGACCTACTGCACCAGGTGAACCAGGAAGAACCAGGACTCACTACACCAGGTGGAACCAGGACCTACTGCACCAGGAGGAACCAGGACTCACTGCACCAGGAGGAACCAGGACCTACTGCACCAGGAGGAACCAGGAGGAACCAGGACGACTGAACCAGGAGGAACCAGGACTCACTGCACCAGGAGGAACCAGGACTCACTGCAACAGGAGGAACCAGGAGGAACCAGGACTCACTGCACCAGGAAGAACCAGGACCTACTGCACCAGGAGGAACCAGGAGGAACCAGGACCTACGGCACCAGGAGGAACCAGGACTCACTGCACCAGGAGGAACCAGGACCTACTGCACCAGGAGGAACCAGGACTACTGCACCAGGAGGAACCAGGAGGAACCAGGTGGAACCAGGAAGAACCAGGACTCACTACACCAGGTGGAACCAGGACCTACTGCACCAGAAGGAACCAGGAGGAACCAGGTGGAACCAGGACTCACTGCACCAGGAGGAACCAGGACCCACTAAACCAGGAGGAACCAGGACCCACTGAACCAGGAGGAACCAGGAGAAAACCAGGACCTACTGAACCAGGAGGAATCAGGACTCACTGCACCAGGAAGAACCAGGACTACTGCACCAGGAGGAACCAGGACTCACTGAACCAGGAGGAACCAGGACTCACTGCACCAGGAGGAACCAGGACCCACTGCACCAGGAGGAACCAGGCCTACTGCACCAGGAAGAACCAGGACCTACTGCACCAGGAGGAACCAGGAGGAACCAGGACCTACTGAACCAGGAGGAACCAGGACTCACTGCACCAGGAGGAACCAGGACTCACTGAACCAGGAGGAACCAGGACTCACTGCACCAGGAGGAACCAGGACTCACTGCACCAGGAGGAACCAGGACCTACTGAACCAGGAGGAACCAGGACCTACTGAACCAGGAGGAACCAGGACTCACTGCACCAGGAGGAACCAGGACTCACTGCACCAGGAGGAACCAGGACCTACTGCACCAGGAGGAACCAGGACTCACTGCACCAGGAGGAACCAGGACCCACTGCAACAGGAGGAACCAGGACTCACTGCAACAGGAGGAACCAGAAGGAACCAGGACCCACTGCAGCAGGAGGAACCAGGACCCACTGCACCAGGAGGAACCAGGACTCACTGCACCAGGAGGAACCAGAACCCACTGAACCAGGAGGAACCAGGACCTACTGAACCAGGAGGAACCAGGAGGAACCAGGACCCACTGCACCAGGAGGAACCAGGACCTACTGAACCAGGAGGAACCAGGAGCAACCAGGACCTACTGAACCAGGAGGAACCAGGAGCAACCAGGACCCACTGCACCGGGAGGAACCAGGACCTACTGAACCAGGAGGAACCAGGAGGAACCAGGACCTACTGCACCAGGAGGAACCAGGACCTACTGCACCAGGAGGAACCAGGAGGAACCAGGACTCACTGCACCAGGAGGAAGCAGGATGTTTTTGCTGTAATGATTAGTATCTTTGTACTTTTCCTTTTAACTCACGTCTCTTCTTTTTTTTAGATGAGTACAGCATTTCTGCCTCGATCTTCCTCTCGATCTCCAGTTTACTTTCTAACTTCATTTTTAAAAGAGACTCCAAGATTCTTGAAAAGTTCTGATGAATGTTAGACAACTTCTGACCTGACATGATCAAACTGTGAATCCCCCATGATGGCGGTGTGAATCCAGACAGCTCCTCTCTGCAGTTTCATTCCTAACGTGTGTGTATTTATCTGACGAGGGGAGAGAAAACAGGAGTTCTTATAACTAACATCTGTAAGATTGAGCTTGTGTGTTGGCTGCCGGTGCCCATTCAGTTTCAGATTTATAGTAACGTTACAACTTTGGCTCCACTTGTGTACTTGAGTGAAGTGAGACCTTTTTTTTTATTCTGGCCTTCAAAACTGGCTGCAACAATCCTGCCATGCTGCCTGCCAGGCTTCAGGGTGTGCAGACTGAATCCTTTCACCTGTGCAGAAGTGTTTTTATAAATACACAAGACACGATTTACAACACCAAGGAAGTTTCAAAGGAACCCAACTAGACACTCACTTTAGGTGTATTTTGATTGTCTTTTACACGTGGTGAAGAAGAAGATGAAACCCAGTTGCTTTGTCCCATTCACACACATATATGCAGCATGTTCACACAAACATGATGAAGTCCTGATCAGTGCTGTATTTTTATGTTCCAAACACAAAGTGTTAACTTGAGAGAACCTTCCAGTGTCTCTTCAGGCTGCACTTGCAGCCAAGACGCATTCCTCCAGCAGCTGCTATTTCATACATCTGCTGCACTGACGTGGATTCACTTCAGTGTAGCGAGGAATTTATTTAGCTTTTCTGTGATGAAATATTACTCATAGAGAGTCGACCACTGCTCTCCTCAATGTCCTGTTTTTGATCCCCCAGCTGTCATTCTGTTATGAGTGTTTGTAGCTTCTGTTTTACTGTGAAGTCTCCTCTGTGCTGCTGCTGCTGCTCACCATGCTGGCAGGAATCCTCACTGTGTTTTATTACCATGCATGTACAGACACTCGGTCTGAGCGAAGAAAACTAAATGGTGGTTTAGATTTATATTCATGCTGGTCTTTAAATGAAAAGATTCAACTCGAAACCAGTAGGATGCAGTCCAGGACCTGTGATGATAATATCATAATGTGCTCACATTCTCAAAAATAGAGGTACGAGACAAGAACATTTTTGTACCTATAGGTAAATTGTTTTAAAATGTTCCCCTAAAAGTACAATATTGGTCTTTAAAACGTCAGAAATGCCCCTCTGAGGGTTCAAATTGATACAGTGGGGCAAAAAAGTATTTAGTCAGCCACCAATTGTGTAAGTTCTCCCACTTAAAAAGATCAGAGAGGCCTGTAATTTTCATCATAGGTATACCTCAACTATGAGAGACAAAATGAGGGAAAAAAATCCAGAAAATCACATTGTCTGATTTTTAAAGAATTTATTTGCAAATTATGGTGGAAAATAAGTATTTGGTCAATAACAAAAGTTAATCTCAATACTTTGTTATATAGCCTTTGTTGGCAATGACAGAGGTCAAACGTTTTCTGTAAGTCTTCACAAGGTTTTCACACACTGTTGCTGGTATTTTGGCCCATTCCTCCATGCAGATCTCCTCTAGAGCAGTGATGTTTTGGGGCTGACGCTGGGCAACACGGACTTTCAACTCCCTCCAGAGATTTTCTATGGGGTTGAGATCTGGAGACTGGCTAGGCCACTCCAGGACCTTGAAATGCTTCTTACGAAGCCACTCCTTCGTTGCCCGGGCGGTGTGTTTGGGATCATTGTCATGCTGAAAGACCCAGCCACGTCTCATTTTCAATGCCCTTGCTGATGGAAGGAGGTTTTCACTCAAAATCTTACGATACATGGCCCCATTCATTCTTTCCTTTACACGGATCAGTCGTCCTGGTCCCCTTGCAGAAAAACAGCCCCAAAGCATGATGTTTCCACCCCCATGCTTTACAGTAGGTATGGTGTTCTTTGGATCCAACTCAGCATTCTTTCCCCTCCAAACACGACAAGTTGAGTTTCTACCAAAAAGTTCTATTTTGGTTTCATCTGACCATATGATGTTCTCCCAATCCTCTTCTGGATCATCCAAATGCTCTCTAGCAAACTGCAGACGGGCCTGGACGTGTCCTGGCTTCAGCAGGGGGACACGTCTGGCACTGCAGGATTTGAGTCCCTGGCGGCGTAGTGTGTTACTGATGGTAGCCTTTGTTACTTTGGTCCCAGCTCTCTGCAGGTCATTCACTAGGTCCCTCCGTGTGGTTCTGGGATTTTTGCTCACCGTTCTTGTGATCATTTTGACCCCACGGGGTGAGATCTTGCGTGGAGCCCCAGATCGAGGGAGATTATCAGTGGTCTTGTATGTCTTCCATTTTCTAATAATTGCTCCCACAGTTGATTTCTTCACACCAAGCTGCTTACCTATTGCAGATTCAGTCTTCCCAGCCTGGTGAAGGTCTACAGTTTTGTTTCTGGTGTCCTTTGACAGCTCTTTGGTCTTGGCCATAGTGGAGTTTGGAGCGTGACTGTTTGAGGTTGTGGACAGGTGTCTTTTATACTGATAACGAGTTCACACAGGTGCCATTAATACAGGTAACGAGTGGAGGACCGAGGAGCCTCTTAAAGAAGTTACAGGTCTGTGAAAGCCAGAAATCTTACTTGTTTGTAGGTGACCAAATACTTATTTTCCACCATAATTTGCAAATAAATTCTTTAAAAATCAGACAATGTGATTTTCTGGATTTTTTTCCTCATTTTGTCTCTCATAGTTGAGGTATACCTATGATGAAAATTACAGGCCTCTCTGATCTTTTTAAGTGGGAGAACTTACACAATTGGTGGCTGACTAAATACTTTTTTGCCCCACTGTATAAAGTACAAGTTTGTACCATTTCAACTGCACCTGCAACCCTGGTCAAGGCTGGTTAATCTCCATTTTATTAAGTTTCTTCCATCATTTTCAATATTATGTTTCAGAATGTTGGTTTTAGACTTCAAAATGTGGCATAATTTTACTGTTTTAGTGGAACAACTTCATAAGGTACAAAAATGGACCTGGACTACAGGGAACACCCCCAGAGACAGGAAGGGTACAAATTCTTGTCTCTGGGGGTGTACCCTGTAGTCCAGGTCCATTTTTGTACCTTATGAAGTTGTTCCACTAAAACAGTAAAATTATGCCACATTTTGAAGTCTAAAACCAACATTCTGAAACATAATATTGAAAATGATGGAAGAAACTTAATAAAATGGAGATTAACCAGCCTTGACCAAAATTGTCACAAAATGAAATATTGAGGATTTTTTCATATAGTTCGAATATTTAAAACTTTTCTAAGTCACATAAAGACAAATTTTTACTCAAAGGAACTAGAAAAAACTTAAAGTGTGAGACTTAACATATTGAAACCACATCTTTATATCCTTCTAGTGAAATAATTAACTTAAAATTTATTTACATTGAGTCATCATTCAAGATCAAAGAGTGAGTTTCTTCTTCTTGATTTATGTGAACGCTGCTGGAAAACCAAAACTCAGACCTTTTTCTTTTCTTTGGTCCGTAGTCGGAGGTTTTAAACTCAGGTTCTGTTATCTGAATGACGTTCCCATGGCTTGTCATGGTCCCCAAATTTATCACCAAAATTGACTAAAATCTGTTTTGTAGCTGTTCGGATGTGGTGAAGCATCTACAGATGCAGCGAAACACATCTGGGTCATGTTTCTAGTTTCTCCTGTTATCTGAAAAATGTCTCACAATTAAAGACACAAGTGAAAACTACAAAGAACTCGGTCAGGTGGGTCAAACGGATCAAAGAGGAATTTCCTTCCATCTAAAACATCATTAACTCGCAATTTTGAGTGAACGTTACACAATTATAATTCCATTCAGCTTAGCAGAGTTCTGTTTATTTATATACAAATTTCATGGCAGTATACAGAAACATAAAGTTTATTTGTCAGTCCTTTTCTATACTGGTTCAGGGTCACAGGGAGCAGGTGACTGTCTCCGGTAGTCACTGGGTGAGAGGCGGAGTTACACCTGGACAGGTCACCTGTCCATCACAGTCAGTCCATTTGTATTATGAGACCAAGTTAATACAATATCTTGTTTAAAGGGCATCTAAAAAACGTCAGGAAACACTGATTAACAGACCTTTCAATCTATCTGTGTCAAAATTCAGCTGGTTTTGTCAGGCTTCAGGCTGCAACTCATTAATATTTATTATTTGAATTTGCTGGAATCTGATTGGTTAACAAACTAGCCTATCAGAGCAAGGAATACTGTTTCCTGCCCTGCTGCACATGGCAACAGCAGACGTAGTCTTTTCCTGTTTGATACGTGTTTATGCTAACAGCTTTTAGCTAGCAGCATGCTAGGCGTGGTTTCAACTGCGGGAGCTGATGAATACTAACGAACAAAGGAGTTGTGATGAAACAGATACAGGCCGTTAGAACTCGGGAGAACTCGGGTTTTATCACCACCTGCGTAGTTTGAGAGATTAAAACTGAAAGAGAAGTTGTTGATCTGTTTTCACCCACTATGAAGGTAAGAACACCTGTGGAGCTAAAATATTCAACAGAAACCTCAGAAAAACTGTTTTTAATGGAAGGGTGTCTTTAAATGCCTAGATAATGTCCAAATGGTGAGTTCTGCTTCAAAGTCTCAACAGCTGTGTCGGTGCATTCAAGCCCCACGTCTGTTTCATATCATCAGAGCTGCCAACTCTCACGGATCTTGTGTGACAAACAAATCTCACTCAAGTTTTAAGCTGAGCGTTTGTTTTTGAATTAAGGTTGAGACTGTTTGTGATAAAAAGGGAAGTTGAAGTGGTTGTGCATGTCTGAGATGCAACCCAAGTGTTCCTTTTCCTTTACATTGTGGATTTGGAGAGATGATGCACTCGCCTCAATGAGACACTGTCTTTGCGCGTTGTAGGCAGAACTAGAGTTTCACTTCCCCAAACTGCCTAATCTACTTGGCTAAAACCAACATTTTAGAGCCTGGCTGAGGGTGAACTCCACACGAAACGTACATTCATACCAGCTTCAGAAGATGAACTTAGCCGGGCAAAGTGGCTTCTGGTGACACCACAGAATGTGAAAACAGTAATCATGTCATTTGGTGCTGCCGTGAGGGTTATTTCTGAATGATGCTCTCATGGAGACTGGCAACACCCAGAATCTTTTCCCAAGACCTGAAACTAAAAAGCAATCAAAGTTCCCTCTAGTACAAAAACATCACTTGTTTTTGGTGTAATATTTGAAAAATCATAACCAGAATTTTTGAGTTGAATATTTTAACCAGATTCTCTCATGTTGCAGATGTTTCCAGTCTGTTGCACCAAGTGCTTAAAAAGGTCATTTCTAATCTGATCATTTAAAGAAGTACATCATTTCAACAAACCTTCATTGTAAATCTGATGTATAATCTGTTCTTGTCAGATTATTTAATTTGAATAAGATCAAATCAAAAATACTTTATTAATTCCCGAAGGGAAATTAAGTGTTGTAGCTCAGTTCTTCTTCAGGGAGTCATTCTAGAGGGTTCTATTGTAGAAGGTTCTATTGTAGAGGGTTCTATTGTAGAGGGTTCTATTGTAGAGGGTTCTATTGTAGAAGGTTCTATTGTAGAGGGTTCTATTGTAGAGGGTTCTATTGTAGAAGGTTCTATTGTAGAGGGTTCTATTGTAGAGGGTTCTATTGTAGAAGGTTCTATTGTAGAGGGTTCTATTGTAGAGGGTTCTATTGTAGAAGGTTCTATTGTAGAAGGTTCTATTGTAGAGGGTTCTATTGTAGAGGGTTCTATTGTAGAGGGTTCTATTGTAGAGGGTTCTATTGTAGAAGGTTCTATTGTAGAGGGTTCTATTGTAGAGGGTTCTATTGTAGAAGGTTCTATTGTAGAGGGTTCTATTGTAGAGGGTTCTATTGTAGAGGGTTCTATTGTAGAGGGTTCTATTGTAGAAGGTTCTATTGTAGAAGGTTCTATTGTAGAGGGTTCTATTGTAGAGGGTTCTATTGTAGAGGGTTCTATTGTAGAAAGTTCTATTGTAGAGGGTTCTATTGTAGAGGGTTCTATTGTAGAGGGTTCTATTGTAGAGGGTTCTATTGTAGAGGGTTCTATTGTAGAGGGTTCTATTGTAGAAGGTTCTATTGTAGAGGGTTCTATTGTAGAAGGTTCTATTGTAGAAGGTTCTATTGTAGAGGGTTCTATTGTAGAGGGTTCTATTGTAGAGGGTTCTATTGTAGAGGGTTCTATTGTAGAGGGTTCTATTGTAGAGGGTTCTATTGTAGAGGGTTCTATTGTAGAGGGTTCTATTGTAGAAGGTTCTATTGTAGAGGGTTCTATTGTAGAGGGTTCTATTGTAGAAGGTTCTATTGTAGAGGGTTCTATTGTAGAGGGTTCTATTGTAGAAGGTTCTATTGTAGAGGGTTCTATTGTAGAGGGTTCTATTGTAGAGGGTTCTATTGTAGAGGGTTCTATTGTAGAAGGTTCTATTGTAGAGGGTTCTATTGTAGAGGGTTCTATTGTAGAAGGTTCTATTGTAGAGGGTTCTAGCTGTAGACAGGTAGAATCTCCTGGATCTCCTGCAGCAGATTATAAAGAATCTTCTGACTGAAGACACTCTGTTGTTGAGTTACTGTGTTCTGAAGAGGATGATGAAGGTTCTCCATCATGTTCTTCATCCTCCTTTAGACATTCAACTCAAGAGACTCCAGTTCAGTCTCCAGGACAGAATCAGTCCTCCTTATCAATCTGTTCAGCCTCTTCATGTCCCCTGCTCTGATGCTCCGCCCCCAACAGGTGACTGCAGGTGTGATCACACTCTCCACAACAGACTTATAAAAGATCTTCAACATCTTGCTGCAAACGTTGACGGATCTAACCTTCCTGAGGAAGTCCAGTCTGCTCTGTCCCTTCCTAAAAACAGCATCACAGTGTCTCCAGTTCAGTCTGTTGTCCAGGTGAACACCAGGTATTTATACTCCTCCACCACCTCCACTTCTTTTCCCATATGGAAATGGGTTTTGGTATGTTGCTGCTCTTCCTAAAATCTACAATCATCTCCTTTGTCTTGTTCACATTCAAGATGAGATAATTGTTCCCACACCAGGACACAAAGTGGTCCACCAGGTCTCTAGACTCAGTCTCTTGTCCATCTCTGATCCACTAACAACTGCAGAGTCATCAGAGTATTTCTGCAGATGGCAGGACTCTGATCTGGACTGAAAGTCTGGAGGCAATGGGGACACCAGCTTCTTCTGATGTTGGATATGATGGACAAGCACCAGAAACAGCATTCATGACTGAGGTAGAAGGTGAGACAGTTGACATGTGACAGGGACGCTGTGGATGAAGGGATGGTGGGAGGTCTGGTTGCCTAGCAGCAGGAGAGGAAGATGTTGAGCTTGTCTCCAAACTGAACCTGTTGAAGAACATGTTCAGTTCATTGGATCTATCCAGACTTCCATCAAAGTGATCCTCCTTCTGCCTCCTCCCCCCGTGTTTTTTATGTCCCCCCCTCTGGTCATTCATTTTTATCCCTGGGGAATAAGTTATTTTTATTCTTCTTTCTCACCCGACCATACTTGCCAACCCTCCCGATTTTCCCAGGAAAATCCCGAATTTCAACGTTGTCCTTAAAATTTCCCGGGACCACAATTCTCCCTCACCTGGCTCCACCAGATGTATGTGTAGCCGCGCCTCTTGTGGAGTCGGGGACACACATACATCTGGAACTGCTCCATTTGAAACCATCTATAAAAGGGCGGGACATCTGATGTAATATTTTGAGCTGATTGGAGGACGAGCCAGCAAGCGTCTGCCTTTGTTGATTTTTAAATCAAGCTCTTGTAAATCCAGTCTGGACCAAAACACACACATCGTTACCACTAAGAAAAGCAAAACACGTCGTTACCATCAAGAAATACACAAAGTTTTTACCTTTGATCATTTTTCAATGAAGAAATCGTCTCTCGTCCTAAAACAGATTCAATAGCTGCTTTTATGTCTACATCCATCAGCAGCCATGTTTGTTTTACTTTACCTATCTGGGCACTTGCTGTCAATCATACCTGAACACCCGCCCCAAAGCACAATGCTAACACATGATTGGGCCAAAAATAGTTTTAACGGGAGCTGTACAAGACGGATTGTCGTGGGTTTGGAAAAGTCCAAATCTTGTGAGAATCCATCTTGCAGCGTGAGGTTACCTCAATATTGCTAAACCAGTCGTCGCCAGGCGCCATTTCCAACCCAACAATAATAACGGTCACACCTTGAAGTCACCACCATCTGTTGCACAGGTGCTGCTTTTAATTAGTATTAGTGTGGACTGTTATTTTGTCAAATAAATAAGCCCCGTGTGTTTAATGTATGTATATATACAGTATATTGGACTAACCCCTGCCACTGTGGTCCTTTTGAACCTTCTGAAAGTGAAAAAAAATATCCACCCCCTTCTGTTTTATTCACATATCACACGCTGGTAACGTGTCTTGCTCAATGACACAAATGGCAAAGTGATCTCAAAGTGACAGAGCAGGGATTTGAACATGTGACCTTCCAGTTACTGCCGACCCAAATTCAGGCAAAAGATGAGATATTAAAAAATAAAGACTTTTATCAAAGAAAATAAAAAGCTGAAATGTCAGAGAAACAATAAAACTTCAAAAATAAGGAAACAGATAGAGAACTCGTGGTAACCTGCAAACAAGCAGACAGTAGCACCTAGCATAGACACAGAGACAGAGGGGCGGGACTGTGGACTGAGAGCAGCAGGTAACTAATCAACAGGATAAGAGGCCGATGTGGCAGATTGAGTGAGCGAAAGATTTAGGGAAACAATGAATGAATGATCCAGTGAAACACAAACACAAGAAGTTAACTGAGAGGTAAACAAAGTAGCATTTCATGCTAATCCCACCATGTGAGTTGAAACCTGCATTTTCAGTTTCTTTTTTAATCCAGTTAGAATAAGTCATCATCTCTTTACAAGTAGGTTTTGATTTGTTCAGTTAAGATTTTGGTTTTTAATTGCTTGTAAAACAAACAAACAAATACAATTTACTGATTCTTTAACAGATAAATTAAAAGCAGATAATCAGACCGAAACAACATTTTTATGTTTTTATAGTTACTCCTTATGTTGCTGTATTTAACATAAATGGTGGATTTTCAAATAACAAAAAAAAAGGAAAACTTTATCTGTCATTTTGTCATTTTATTAATTGATAATTTAATTGTTCCTCTTGGGGAAATGATTTCTCTGTATTTGACCCAGCCATGAGGAGCAGAGGGCAGCCATCTTGTACGCCGTCTGGGGGTAGTATCGGGGTTCAGTATCTTGTCTAAAGATACTTTGATATGCAGCCTGCCGGGACTCGGGGTCGAGCTCCAGCCTCCCAATCAGAAGACCATCTCCTTCCCCATCAGGCTGCGGCCTCCAATCAAATCACAATACAACATTAAACTGTAGCCTAATGAAAATACACTATAGTATAGTATAGTATAGTATAGTATAGTATAGTATAGTATAGTATAGTATAGTATAGTATAGTATAGTATAGTATAATATAGTAAAGTATAGTATAGTATAGTATAGTATAGTATAGTATAGTATAGTATAGTATAGTATTTCTTAGTGGAGCTTTAGACTTTGTCAAGTCAGAATATGCAAAGAGTCACATTTTTGTTCAAATTGACCTTTCGCTCGGTTGTCTTGTGGAGACAAGCACCTGTCCTGGAAGAGGTGACTCTTGTCAAACCATGTCAAGGAGAGACAAAACGTCCTCCACTCCTGTTCAGCTGTGCTGAACATCCTGACAGTCAGAGGCAGGACTTTGTTTTAATGAACATTTCATGTGGCAAATCATGAAAGACGGACTGGGATCATAATCATGTGTGCAGATACTCCAAGGACAGTAAGTGTAGAGGTACATGCAAAATACACACAGCAGGGAGAACGAAATAAAGATTTAAAACTCAATATATTATAAAACAGAAGTGTAAAAAACACAAAAATTAGGCTTTTATGAAAAGACTGAATGAAAAAATGTTTTTACAACATATAATTTATAATTGCTAGGGTTCAGAATGATACAAAATAAATGGTCTAATTATAAACTAAGGAGTCACTACAGGTTTGTTATCTATTGGCTACTTTATTTCAAGCTCCACCAGGTCTATGATTTATAAATATTATAACTTTTTCTTTAGGAAACCAGAAGTACAAGACCACTACAAGCTGATAAAAATATTTTCAAGTAAATTTAACATCTAAATTTGCTACAAAATCCTCTTTACCACATGTAACTTCAAGGCTTTTTTTGGTCTGTGGGAGGAAACTGGAGACAATATGACTCAACACCTCGAAATAAAAGACTGAGGTGTATTTAAATGTTCTATTTACAGGGAGGGACGCAGGACTTCTGCTGGAACCAGCCATGGGAGTGAGAGAGAGTGAGAGAGAGTGAGAGGTGAGTGAGTGAGTGAGTGAGTGAGTGAGTGAGTGAGTGAGTGAGTGAGAGAGAGAGAGAGAGAGAGAAAGTGAGTGAGTAAGTGAGAGAGAAGAGTGAGAGTAAGACAGAGGAGTGAGAGAGAGAGTGAGGGTGAGTGAGTGAGTGAGTGAGAGAGAGAGAGAGAGAGAGAGAGAGAGTGAGAGGTGAGTGAGTGAGTGAGTGAGTGGTGAGAGAGAGAGTGAGAGAGAGAGCGAGAGAGAGAGAGAGAGAGAGAGAGAGAAAGTGAGTGAGTAAGTGAGAGAGAAGAGTGAGAGTAAGACAGAGGAGTGAGAGAGAGAGTGAGGGTGAGTGAGTGTGTGAATGAGTGAATGGGTGTGTGAGGGAGGAGTGAGAGAGAGTGAGTAAGGAGTGAGAGAGAGGAGTGAGAGTATGGGAGAGGCGTGAGTGAGGAGTGAGAGTGAGTGAGCGAGAGAGGAGTGAGAGAGAGTGAGTGAAGAGTGAGAGTGAGTGAGGAGTGAGAGTGAGTGAGCGAGACAGGAGTGAGAGAGCGAGAGAGAGTGAGCAAGACAGGAGTGAGAGAGCGAGAGAGGAGTGAGTGAGTGAGTGAGTGAGTGAGAGAGCGAGAGAGGAGTGAGTGAGTGAGTGAGTGAGTGAGTGAGTGAGAGAGCGAGAGAGGAGTGAGTGAGTGAGTGAGTGAGTGAGTGAGTGAGTGAGTGAGTGAGTGAGTATAAACATGTATAAAAAGTCACTGCTGAACATTTTCCACTAACAACTCACCAAGATGGTTTTATGTAACAAATCATGTATTTAATGTAATTAATATAATAATTTAGATATAAAGCTGTAGTTCATTAACAAAGAAGAACTAGTAGTTCAAATGGTTATGGTTATGGTTAAGGTTAGGGTTAAGGTTAAGGTTAAGGTTAAGGTTAAGGTTAAGGTTAAGGTTAAGGTTAGGGTTAGGGTTAGGGTCAGTTTAAACCAGTGATCAGTGTACAGCTAATTTATAACTAGGATCAGTCTTTGCACAGAATTAAAATGATTCTACATCTTACTGATGGATCTTGGTGAAAGAATATGTGGATACTTAGAAAGAATGAGATCCAAGTTGGAAATCTGAACCACTTTAATTTTTTTCCACTTTTGTAGTTAGAAATATCTAATATCCAAAATCTAGAAGCAGTAATGGATATAATGTATTAACACTGAAAATAAATGAGGTTAGTCGGCATTAAACTAAAGAAGGAAGGTCAAAACATCTCCAGGTTAATGTGGAATGATGAAATGTTAACAGTCACTGAGGGATTTAATATGTATATGAAAACAGATATGTGAAAGTTCCAGTTTTCACCTTTACAGATGAGATTACATGTCATTCAACATGTTCTTTAACTTTGCCTTGATCCCATTTTGGCAGCTGTGTGCAGCACATTTGGACGGAGTCTCATTGTTTGTTGCAGCTGTTTAATATGACCGTCTCCTGAGCTCAGAAGAAGGCCAATTATCAAGATTCTGGCTGTTAGGAAACAGCTGAGCCACAGACAGTTAAACAGACTGTAACTGAAGCCTGGTCCCCATGAGGGGGACTCCCCTTTTTAGGGTTAGGGGTTAGGTTTATAGGTATGGTGTGAATAGAGTTTTAGTTAGTCTTGGGGTTAGTTATAGATCAGTAATGGTTAAGGTTAGTAAAAGGGTTTGGGTTAGGTATAAATCTAGTTACTAAAATCAATGGAAGTCAATGGACGGTCCCCATAAGGATAACAAAACACACTTGGGTGTGTGTGTGTGTGTGTGTGTGTGTGTGTGTGTGGACTGAGATTTGGGATTCAGGAAGGAAATTCACAAGGATTATCCTCTGACAAACAAACATTCAGATCCAGTGCATGTGTTTGTGCACAATGAGTCTGTGTGGATGCTGGAAACCAACAGAATAAGATCCAACCGTCCATGAACATGAGAACTGTTGTGATGCAGGGCTTTATGATTAGAACCCTGACTGGGATTAATTTACAGTAATTAGAAAGAAATGATCTATGTGGTTGGACTTTGTGTATTCTTTGTCTCTCCAGCAACATGGTGGAACAAACATTTAAGCTGTTGTGGTTGGTGGATTTGTGAAAGAGAGACAACTTGATGCCAGGCAGAAAGTTCCTGCATCCTCTCACCCTCAAAGACCTGATCCCATCTGCTTCATAAAAACCTTCTGGTTCTCAGTCAGAGCGGTTTACTCTGGCAACACGTACGGTCATCTATTTCCTCGTTCCCTCAGGTCAGGACAATTAGCATGCTCACACACTCTGTCCTCTCAAGCGTGATGCAGTTTACCCTTTTTTCTGTTTCACAATACTTTCTTTCACATAAATGGAGATGATGTCCACCTGGAACAACATGTGAGACGTCCTCATTGGGCCAGAGTCAGTGTTTACTTGTGGTTCACTGTAAGCATCAGCTCTCCCTCTTGTTCTTGGTGGTTTTTGAATACATTTGTAATAAGACATGAAGACAGGAAGTATTTTTTTTTCAACTGCAATGGTTAGTTCAACAAGAACAAGACACTAAAACGGTCTTCAAACAAAGACTGACCCATGTGCAGAGAAACTGGGCTGTAATTTTTTCTGTGGAATCTTTTTAAAATGAATAAATTCAAAAAGTGATGCATAATAAAACAAACAAAGGAATAAAAGTAAACTAGAAAAGTTCCTGAAGAAACTTTGAGATGGACTGTCTGTGTGCAGGACTCAGAAATCCTCAGCCAATCAGAAAGCTGCAATTTATAACACTGAATGTGTGTGACAGCAAACAAGTGCTGCAACGTGATGCAATGTGATGAACGGGCTAAAAGATTAGAATTAATTTGGGAATGTACTTGGCAACTGTGAGGATTTCAGAGAAAAATCCACATGGTTACAACAAAGATGTGGTTTTAATGGTAAATGTCCTGTATTAAGCTGGATTCATACTAACACAAAGGTAAATGTGCTCCCACACGGCGGCGTACTGACGGAACCAGTTTCTGTTCATACTACTCCGACCCTGTTGCAAAGAAATTCTCCTCCAGGACTGCAGGAGGCGCGTTCCTTACTTAGAGGTGCTTCATGTGTGGTTCCAACCACGAGAGGAACAAATAAAAAGCAGGGACTTTATGACCACCGGCATCGCCACTGCTGCCCTTCAGACCTCTTTTAATGTGGACAAATTTGTCTTTAAGACTGAACTAAGCTACTTCGTGCCGGAAATGATGTTGGGTTGTTTGGCTGACCAATCACAGACGTGCGTCATCCGACGCGGTCGTCGGAAAGTTAGAAAATAGAGCGTGACTCCAACCGACCATCCGAGGCAGTTGGAGAGCCCATACGACGTCGTATCATGGCGGTGCGTGTACAAGTTTTATAATTACCCATTCATACAACCTGATATGTAAATCGGATGCACATCAAGGATGCAAGAGGGGCGGGGCATGACTCTCCACTCTGGAGAATCGGGACACCCTACGCACACGCGCCCCTCATCGGGAACGCCCATTTGAAGTGCGCAAGTGCGGGTATTTGGACTGGGCCTAAGTGAGCGAGATCATGTGGGCGGAGATTGATTGCTATAATATCTTAGGTTAGCTTCTGGCTCATGTTGAGCGCGCACGCTGAGAATTCTACCTCGCGAGATCAGAAATATCAAACTTGTTTGATTTTTACCTCAACGCCTCATAAGGCGCACCTGGTGAGCTACCTGCTAAACAAACGACCTCCAATGACTGTTAGCTCAGCTGACGGCTCCCGTGTGCTTTAACAGGCTTTAGCACCAGCAGAATGTTTCAGACTGAAAGTGGGAAAATCCAAGAACCTAGAATAATACAGGAAATACTACTTGTTAAGTCAAGCCAAGTCAACTTTATTTATATAGCGCTTTAAGAACAGCGGCAGCTGATACAAAGCGCTGAACAAAGTTAAACAGATAAAAACACAACAAAAGAATGTGAAACATTAAACATATATGAACAATAAAAAACAAAGACATAAAATAACATGACAAAGATAGAAAGGCTCAAGATGGGGGGAAAGCCAAGGCAAACAAGTAGGTTTTAAGTTGAGACTTAAAGACAGCCAGAGACGAGGCTTGTCGAATCTGTAGCGGTAGCAGGTTCCACAACCTCGGACCTGCCACAGAAAATGCTCTGTCCCCCCACATCCTCCGGCGAGACCGTGGCACCTTCAGCAGCACCATCTCAGCCGACCGAAGGGGGCGAGCTGGAGCATGGAGCTGGAGAAGCTCCGAAAGATAGGAGGGGGCCAGAGCATTTAAAGATTTAAAAACATATAAAAGAATCTTAAAATGTATACGGTAAGTTACGGGCAACCAATGCAGAGAGGCCAGGAGGGGGGAAATGTGATCTCTTTTTCTGGTGTTTGTCAGAAGCTGTGCTGCAGCGTTCTGGACCAATTGAAGGTGTGAAAGATGTTTTTGAGGTATGCTAAATAAAAGTGCATTACAGTAATCTAGTCTGCTGGTGATGAAAGCGTGGATTACTGTTAACTCAATTAGTTCAGTTCCAGTAACATTCCCTTGTAGAAGCTTGCAATGCTTTGCACAGTAAAGTTGTCCTCTAACATATAAAAGCTCCTCTGTAACACTTTCATGCTCTTTTAACAGTTTGTCTTCTGTGTGATTTGCTTTGGTTCACAGTGTCCATAGTCTGAGTCTGAATGTATTACTCCTATAAACACCCGTAAAGTTGCAGCTAATCCAAAACAGTCCTGATCCCAAAATGATTGCAAGGCCGAACTAAGTCTTTAATCAATCAATTCTTTCAGGAATCCAACAATTAAGCCCAGCAGTCTCTAAAATATTTCTATCCATTGGCAGGGTGAGTTCAAGACAAACCTCTGGCTTCAATGAACCGGGGTCCTTGGAGCATCCTTCACAGCAAGGTAACTAATTACTTCAACATGCTATAGGACTTATATTTCCTCATCAAATGGGAAATGATTTTCAGAATGTCTGCATTCTTGGAGATGTAATTCCATAAGGTCTCACCCGCTGTCTTCGCAGTTGTCTGTGGTCTGTTAAGTCACCAAGCAAGACCTCTACATGTCTGTCTCCTATTCTGAGATAACAATACAGTTCCTTCAAACCTTTCAGCAGCATGCAGAGTAGGCATGGAGACAGGAAAAAAGAGAGAGAATTTGGAAGCTATAAGCAGCATGGAATATCAACTAGGATTTTAATGGAAACTATAGCTCAATGAATCTGGGTTACGGCCAAACCAAGAGGTCAAAAAACCTGATAATATTGTTTCAGGACGTTTCTGTGAGAGTTATCTAACAAAACTACCTGTTTATCTATAGAATAACTAGCAGTTTACAGGCTTCACTGATTGGCTTGTTTATTAACATTAACAACAGAACCATGAGCTGCAGAGACGTTTAAAATCAGGTAACTGCTTGTGTTCTTTGTGTTCTGGTGATGTGATAAAGGTCTTGGCTTTGGCTCTGTGGGAAAGTCGAGGTTAGCGGTGAGATGGTAGAGCCATTAATACACAGAGAGACTGAGAGGACACACCTAGGAGGATGTAAACTAGCAACAATGATTAACAGATTAAATGCTCTTATTTTTCCCTGAGAAGCCACAAGCGTTCAAAATGTCTACACACACAATCCACAGTTCAGTTTCTTGTTGTTGTTTCCACTCCCTGAACAATGAAAAGACCAAATAAAGGTTCAAATAAAGAACATAACATGTTAACATCCTTAAAGTAGTAAAAATGTGCAGGCGATAGCAAACGTTGGGCCCAAACCGCTAATGTTAGCATGTGGTGGATGCAGATCACAGCTGTATACATGTAGCTCCTGTCATCATTACTTTGTTTAGTTCTTAAAGACCGCCCTGCCTTTTGTTGTAAACAAACCTCTCATAGCGCTCAGTGCTGAAGGTTCACTGATTAGAATGAAGAAAACTTTAGTTTCAAGTCAAATTTTACTGGTTTTTATGTTAAATAGTACAACTTTTAAAAAAACATTCCTGCTTGTCACGTTTTACTGTTAAAGCTTCAGTTTGTTTAAGTCAGCTGTTCAGATATTAAAGAGGCCATTTCATACAAATTTAAGGACTTTGTGGTTATTTCTTAAATTTTAACCAGTAATATGAAACATTTTATATCTAAAAAACGTCAGGAAACACTGATTAACAGACCTTTCAATCTGTCTGCGTGAAAATTCAGGTGGTTTCAGCTCCTTCCGTCAGGCTGCTTCGTCAGAAGCTCGTTCATATTCATTGTTCGAATTNTGCTGGACTCTGATTGGTTAACAAACTAGCCTATGAGAGCAAGAAATACTGTTTCCTGTCCCGCTGTGCATGGCAACATCAGACGTCGTGTCTTCCTGTTTGATATGTCTTCATGCTAACAGCTTTTAGCCAGCAGCATGCTAGGCGTGGTTTCAACTGCGGGAGCTGATGAAAACTAACAAACAAAGGAGTTGTGATGAAACAGATACAGGCCGTTAGAACTCGGGAGAACTCGGGTTTTATCACCACCTGCGTAGTTTGAGAGATTAAAACTGAAAGAGAAGTTGTTGACCTGTTTTCACCCACTATGAAGGTAAGAACACCTGTGGAGCTAAAATATTCAACAGAAACCTCAGAAACACTGTTTTTAATGGAAGGGACTCTCTAACAATAAAACGTGACAATCAGGAATGTTTTTTAAAGCTTCAGTCATGTTTGTTTAAATCAGCAGTTCAGATATTAACATGCAGGTTCTGTGAAAAGATCATGAATGGCATCAGTTCTACCAGGAGGTCGTATTTAGGGGCGTGTCTAGAAAATCTTTGTTGGGGGGTCAGGTATTGGCACATCTAAATGGGCCCATAACCTTAAAAAAATCTAGATTTGACAGAATAATAGATTGTTTATCATAATTTATGTGGCTCCCATAAAACAAAAGAAAATAACAATCAGTCAAAGCACAATGAATCAATAGAATTTGACTGTCTCAGCTTGGGGGGGGGGGGGGACCCGGAGTGGCCAGTCTGATTGGAGAGCTGGCCTGTGCCCCCGGACCCCCTCCTCTAGACACGCCCCTGGTCAGGTTTTTTGTTTGTTCGTAAGATGACTCACAAAGTTCTGGATGGATTTAGATTAAATTTTCAGGAAAAGTCAGAAATGGTCCAAGGAAGAAGTGATTTTGGGTCTGATCAAGATCCCCGTCTGGATCCAGGAATATTTTAAAGATTCTTCATCATTGTGTTTTTAACATGTATGTATCTCCACAATAAATAGTCTGAGTGCTTGGTTAAAAAATACGGATTAATTATTGGTGTAAATTACAATCTATGTGTGTTTGACAGAGATCTGCATTCGCCGAGTGATTTTGGAAGTAAGTTGTAATCCTCACAACCCAACACTAGATGCACGATGCTTGCAGGGTGCAGATACAATATGTACTCTGTTCTGTAATCACTTTGTGTGTGTTATGATTTAGAATTCTGCTAGTGAGACTATAACTAAACAAAAAATGACAGTATTTGCATTCAGATTTTATTTATTGCTGTAACCAAGTTACAACTGTTTTAAAAAGACATTTTACATTAAAAAACAGACAATACAAGGAGATATGTATTTGGTCATTGGATTGAAAATCCCGTCTCCAATAAAATAAGGACAAAATCTCAATTTATATAACTTAACAATAAAAAAAACCCAAAATGTGGTCACCACTTAATTTGCTTTGACAAAATCATAATTTATATGTTTTATTACATACAGTTGCTTTCAGTTTGTCAGCATAGTTGTGAAAGCAGGGTTTGTGCTGGATGCAGAAAGTACAGTATCAAAGCTGTGGCTGTTAAAACCCTCTTTATTAAAACTCAGGGAGTCACCGGTGCAGATGTGGCAGGACTCCTTCACTCACTCTGCCAACTCCCAGCATGTAGCTATTGTGTGAGGTGTCACGAGCGGCCCAGAGGTTCAAAAGTGCGATTAAAAACACAAGGCACGGGCCTGGTTCCACCCTGCAGCTACCCCGTCTGGATCAGGTGTATAAAAAACACATGTGGGAGCCCAAAACCCGAACCGCACAAGAAAATGAAGCCTGGGGATTGGCAAGTGTGATTCATTTTATTATACTTCCATAGGCACACTAACCTAATTATAAGGTTGTTCTTCATTTCTTTGACTTTTCTTTGCTGCTTTGTTTCAAAACAACTCAACAGACAACCTCCAACTTTAAGTGCAGCTTAAAAAAATAGATTTTTTTCTCCCACATTCAAGATACATTAAAGAGTTACTTTGTGCAACTTCATTCCCTCTCACAGTCCTCGACCATAACAACAGTCTGAGCATCATAAAATCAAAACTGTACATTTTGATACAGACAAACAATAAGTTGAAATGTGATATTTAAAATGAAAATGTATCAAAACTGGTTTTCTCCCAGGAATCTGATTGGATTTCCCCAAAAGTGAGTTTAGCATATATTACTACAAACATTTCTAACATATGCATCGAAAAAAATTATTAATATTAAGAAACGTTCGGCTGGATGAGGAACGTTTATACAGTCAGGGAAAATAAACAAACAAACAAACACATAAACTAAACACTGACAGAAGGATAATACTGAAACGTAATCTGGAAGTCAAGAAAAAAAGATTCTATAAGGGTGAAAGTTCAACTTTTAAGCCTTTCCTCTTGCTTCTGGTAAACAGCAATTTGAATGTAATAATAAACAGCTGAGAGCGCCGAGGATCAAAAGGCAGGGAAGGAGGAGCAGAACCAGGTTTTTCTTTTGTTTTCCTTTATTTCGGATTATCTTGTTCTGTGGGCAAACGTGAAAAGGCAAAAACTCTCCGCATAACATTCTGATTAGGCAAAAATAAAAACATCCCTCTTAGATCACGACATTCCTCGGCTGAACCTGCGTCTGTTTCACCACACGAGTGAACGTGTCTTTATTCGGGTCCAGCTGAGCACTTGTGCACGTTTCAGCAACTAAAAGCCTCGATAAGGAAGGAATCCTTAGCTAGCTGATGAAAACCAAGGCTGAGATGAGGACAAGGTGGAGGGAGCTGTTTGCTTATCTACGTATCCAGCAAGTTACTGACGGCCTGCCAGAAATCAGAGTCTGATTGAGACAAAGCAACGTTCTGTTTACAGCCAAAATGAAGACTGCAGTCAAAATAAAAACTGTGCCTTTGTATTCATGATGGGCACGTGAATCTGTGCAGATGTGCGCTGTTTGAGTTCGTCAGTGCCTTGGATGGCGAGTTCACTGTCTTTAAGGCACATTATGTTACAGAGCAAATCCTGAATAATGACGGTGACTCGATATTCAGTAAAATAATCCTTCTCAGACCTCACAGCCCTCCGTGTCTTCCACTGACCACAGTCAAGTGAGCTCAAAGGCACTTTGGCAGATTCAAAATGAGTTAGACAAAACATTAGGCATAAAAAGATCACAAAATAAGTTACTACAAAAGATTTAGGTTTTAAGAAACGGATGGTCAAGGCCTCTTGAGCATTTTGAAACGATCAAACAGAATGTGTTTTCTCTACTTTAAAACACCTCATTAATACCTCATTGAGCAACAGTTCTTTTCCATTAGAGGGACTCGGATGAGTGTGCTAAAACAGGAATGTTTGTTGGACTTCATACAGGGACAAGCGAAGAATTTCAGAGCTAATATTTCAGCACTGGCGAAACTTTGACAGTCTTGATCTCAGCTATATGAGAGGACTTCTGAATGATACAGCTGGTTGTCCTAGAGGTACTGTCCTTCCCCTGCGCCAAGTTGGTCAAGGCCATGGCAGCATTGATCTCCTTCCAGTATGTCTCATCTTTGCCCTTCACCTTCTCCTTCTGCGTAGTTGCGACGCCACTGCTAGCGCTGATGATCAGCAGAAATGTGCAAACATGAACAGAAAGAACAAAACAGAGAGTGTTAGAGGTCGTGTTCAGCTTCTAACTCAGGAGATGTTATCTAGGCCGCGAGGCGGTAGAAGGTCTACTCACTTGTCACATTTACTTGATCCATGGTCTGTGGTTTCTGAAAACAGGCAGAAAAAAAGGTTCACTTTGCAAAGTTGTCTGGGCTTAGAGAAGATTTACAGGGATCTCACTGAACCTGCACTTTCAAAATATTTGTGTATCTGTGTGCATAGTTTTGTGAGATCTGTTTTGTATAGTATGTGTACACCACGTCCTGCACAAACATGTGCAGGTCTGTTTTCTCTCTTTACTCAGGATGCTGAACAAAAAAGACTTTTAGCAAGAAGCCGTCAAGCAGAAAGGTGACTAATGATATCGAGCTGAAAGATGTTTCTTATGACTCACAAACTCCATTTTCTAATATTTTGTTAGAAAACAAATGGGCCTCGGCCAACATCATTGAGTTGTCTGAAGAAATCATATCAAAAATGACTGAGTGTTATAGATTTGAGCAGGAATGAAAAGGAAGCACGAGATTTGGTGAGGAAAAGATTAATGCCTGATTGCCGTTTTTTCCGTCTCCTCAAATGGGACCAATCTCTATCTCATATGTGAAACATTAGCAAGAAATAGCAAAGTCATTAAACAATGAAACCAAACTTTGCTCCAGGGCAGCCAAGGTGTTTATTACTGCAAGCCGTTTACTAAATGCACGTTGGGGGTGGGGTGATTGTTGATGTGCCGACCCGTGTTCTGCCTCGGGTTCAGTCTTAGGTGAGTTTTGCCCCAAAGTGAATCTGATGACACAAGCTTGGCGTTTCATGAGGCATTAAAAGAGAGCAGAGCATCTGGATTTTCTAGCTGTGCAGGATCCAGGCGCCCAATTTCAGTTGAATAAACATACAGCTAAAGTCCTGTGAGCTTTTAAGAAGTTTGGTTTTGACCAGGTAGAGATGACTGGATGACCAAAAAATGTTGAAAAGAGGGTGAATTCAATTAAAGTTTCCATTTAGTGTGAAGATTTACAGAGTACAGAATTACTCCCTCTTCTGTAATCACACCTACAACATGCTACGTCTCTCCATAACATCAAAGTATAAACATATGCTGCTGTTTGCACCACTGGAACAACAAAAGAGAGATCCTGAAGATTTCCCTGCTAATAAACATCCTCATTTTCACTATATGAATAGAAACAGAACAGAATCAGACATCAGAGGTAGGAGTGTAACGGTTCACAGGAATATGTTGAACCGTTCGGTTCAGTCTGTTTGATTCGGTCCGTTTGGTTCGGTCCGTTCGGTTTGGTTTGGCCCGTTCGGTCCATTCAGTTCGGCCCATTTGGTTCGGCCCGTTCAGTTTGACCCGTTCGGTTCAGTCCGTTCATTTCGGCCCATTTGGTTTGGCTCGTTTGCTTTGGCCCGTTCGGTTCGGTCCATTCGGTTTGGTTTGGCCCGTTCGGTTCAGCCCGTTCGGTTTGGCCCGTTTGGTTCGGTCTGTTCGGTTTGGCCCGTTCGGTTCGGCTCGTTTGCTTTGGCCCGTTCAGTTCGGTCCGTTCGGTTCGGCTCGTTTGCTTTGGCCCGTTCAGTTCGGTCCGTTCGGTTTGGTCCGTTTGGTTCGGTCCGTTCGGTTTGGCCCGTTCGGTTCGGTCCGTTTGGTTCGGTCTGTTCGGTTTGGCCCGTTCGGTTCGGCTCGTTTGGTTCGGTCCGTTTGGTTCGGCTCGTTTGGTTCGGTCCGTTCGGTTCGGCTCGTTTGGTTCGGTCCGTTTGGTTCGGCTCGTTTGGTTCGGTCCGTTCGGTTCGGCCCGTTTGGTTCGGCTCGTTTGGTTCGGTCCGTTCGGTTCGGCCCGTTTGGTTCGGCTCGTTTGGTTCGGTCCGTTCGGTTCGGTCCACTTGCGTACCGTTTCGTTTCTTTTTTTTTTAATACAACTATTTTTAGTGTGATATTAAACGCGGTGCAAGTAAGTTTCCAGGTGAGTTTCTGCACGGACGCTGTACTGAGTGACGCACAGCCGAACTGCACAAACACATTGAAGTAAATACATGAGCTGATGGGTGTAACAGAACACACATTCATACGAATCGTTTAGGTACTGGGCTGTTAGTGTGATGCAGATGTTAACCGATCTGATTACAGCTAGTTAACAGCTACTTAACAACTAGTTAACAGCATGGTTAACAAGCTTGTTTTTAGCGCGGAGCATCTTCAGTGGCGGATTGGACGTTTGTCGTCAGCACCGGTCTCCCACGTGAGGCTTTTTTTTTCTCTATCAAACGTCATGGCTGACGTAAACAAACCGGAGCTTGAACACCCTCCTTTATCTATAAGGTCTCCTGTTTGGTAAGTTAAGCAGTATTCTAGTTTTTATTTCTATTTTTACATGTTTTTATTTTTTAATGTTTCATTTTTATAAAAAAATATATAAACCGTTGTTTGCAAAAGTTGAAAATTAAAAAAAAAGCTAATTTGGTTTGTTTTTTTCCCACTTAATGTACCAAAAAATGAACCGAACCGTGATTTTTGTGTACCGTTACACCCCTAATCAGTGGATACTTATACAATATTTCACCACGCTTGTTGCCTTTACACATGTTGGTCCAGTGGTTCCGTAAGTTGAACAGGCATCAAAAAATTCCTTATTTCCGCTACTTTCTAGTCTAGATATAGAAAACTGTTCACAAGTAGCCTGGCTCATTTAGACAGTACACGGGTTGCAACGCTAATATGGGCCTGATTATAACATTTCCTGTAGTCCCAGTTCATTTTTCTAATAGCTGTAAATTCCTCAGAAAAAAGTCAAATCCCGCTCGGCGCCACAATTCTCTTTTTTCTGATCATTCTTAGAAGAAGAGAAGGAATGTGTCAGAGAGAGATGAAGACGTGATAACCAAGAGGTATAAACCACAGGGTGATATTTTAGGCTTCAGTGAGTCAAATAGTTCAAACAACATGCTAACATTCTTGTCTGGCCACAACTCCCTGCTGCCCCGTCTTTCCCTCTGACTTTATTTTACTTTATCAGTGAGTCTCTTTGACTTTAATGATATTCTCCAAGTTCCTCGTCCTCTGTCCTCCAAGTCTTTTCTTCTTGCTGCAGTGATTTTTTTGTAATACTGCCTGATCCAGGTGCTTGCGACGGACCATTAAGGCTGCCAAACCAAAACAAATGCTGTTTCCTGTTCTTTTTAAATAACGACTGACTCTGTTTCATCACAAAAAAACAACTTTTTAAAAGTCTCCATTACGATCCATCTGTACACATACTCTTATTGTTATATTTAACATTTTTAAACTTAATTTTTAATGTTAAAGGTGACACGTGCACTTAAATAGTTTAAAAGCATCCTTTTGAACTATGAGCTTTTTCCATCCACAGCTAAAAGTTTTCCCGTGTGTGTGAAGCAGCCACTGTCTAGATGTTTATTCACAGCATGTGAGACAATGTTTTCAGAAGCGTCTGCAAGGCACAGAAGGTGCAGTTGCAAAGATAAACAAAGTTACATGTACCCAGAGAACCCCGTTTGAGACTAGACAGCATTTGGGGCCTATTAGGAGCCCCTAACTTCAGAATCTGGAAATGCACTGTTGTACAGTGGGGCAAAAAAGTATTTAGTCAGCCACCAATTGTGTAAGTTCTCCCACTTAAAAAGATCAGAGAGGCCTGTAATTTTCATCATAGGTATACCTCAACTATGAGAGACAAAATGAGGAAAAAAAATCCAGAAAATCACATTGTCTGATTTTTAAAGAATTTATTTGCAAATTATGGTGGAAAATAAGTATTTGGTCAATAACAAAAGTTAATCTCAATACTTTGTTATATAGCCTTTGTTGGCAATGACAGAGGTCAAACGTTTTCTGTAAGTCTTCACAAGGTTTTCACACACTGTTGCTGGTATTTTGGCCCATTCCTCCATGCAGATCTCCTCTAGAGCAGTGATGTTTTGGGGCTGACGCTGGGCAACACGGACTTTCAACTCCCTCCAGAGATTTTCTATGGGGTTGAGATCTGGAGACTGGCTAGGCCACTCCAGGACCTTGAAATGCTTCTTACGAAGCCACTCCTTCGTTGCCCGGGCGGTGTGTTTGGGATCATTGTCATGCTGAAAGACCCAGCCACGTCTCATTTTCAATGCCCTTGCTGATGGAAGGAGGTTTTCACTCAAAATCTTACGATACATGGCCCCATTCATTCTTTCCTTTACACGGATCAGTCGTCCTGGTCCCCTTGCAGAAAAACAGCCCCAAAGCATGATGTTTCCACCCCCATGCTTTACAGTAGGTATGGTGTTCTTTGGATCCAACTCAGCATTCTTTCCCCTCCAAACACAACAAGTTGAGTTTCTACCAAAAAGTTCTATTTTGGTTTCATCTGACCATATGATGTTCTCCCAATCCTCTTCTGGATCATCCAAATGCTCTCTAGCAAACCGCAGACGGGCCTGGACGTGTCCTGGCTTCAGCAGGGGGACACGTCTGGCACTGCAGGATTTGAGTCCCTGGCGGCGTAGTGTGTTACTGATGGTAGCCTTTGTTACTTTGGTCCCAGCTCTCTGCAGGTCATTCACTAGGTCCCTCCGTGTGGTTCTGGGATTTTTGCTCACCGTTCTTGTGATCATTTTGACCCCACGGGGTGAGATCTTGCGTGGAGCCCCAGATCGAGGGAGATTATCAGTGGTCTTGTATGTCTTCCATTTTCTAATAATTGCTCCCACAGTTGATTTCTTCACACCAAGCTGCTTACCTATTGCAGATTCAGTCTTCCCAGCCTGGTGAAGGTCTACAATTTTGTTTCTGGTGTCCTTTGACAGCTCTTTGGTCTTGGCCATAGTGGAGTTTGGAGCGTGACTGTTTGAGGTTGTGGACAGGTGTCTTTTATACTGATAACGAGTTCACACAGGTGCCATTAATACAGGTAACGAGTGGAGGACCGAGGAGCCTCTTAAAGAAGTTACAGGTCTGTGAAAGCCAGAAATCTTACTTGTTTGTAGGTGACCAAATACTTATTTTCCACCATAATTTGCAAATAAATTCTTTAAAAATCAGACAATGTGATTTTCTGGATTTTTTTTCCTCATTTTGTCTCTCATAGTTGAGGTATACCTATGATGAAAATTACAGGCCTCTCTGATCTTTTTAAGTGGGAGAACTTACACAATTGGTGGCTGACTAAATACTTTTTTGCCCCACTGTATGTAAGAAATGTATTTCCAGAGCTCTTTGCCTAAAACATCTGAAACTCAGGTTTTAAAAACAAGAGCAGTGCCAACCACTCAATAAACTGCCAATAAATCACAGACACTTTTTCCCTTCCTTAACTTTTTTGTACAGCTTTTATTCTTTGCTTCTAAACACTTTCAGCTTTACTATTGCATTTAGCAATATTAATTCCCTCCTTGCACTTCTCTGACAGTGGGGTTTTATGGAGTACCGAAGGAGAATTCTGCTTTAAGTATTTACCGTCTTCGAGAGCTGGTGGAATTTAGATCTCAGGGGGGCAATTAGAAAAAGGGGCATCTTCTGACTGGAGTGTTTGTGTACATATGTATGAAATGCACACGGGAGGTCAAATCTGCTGACACGGATGGTTGAATCTGCGTGAATGATGTCACACGTGTGGAGGTTTTAACATTTATTTAATTACTTGTAAATTTATCTTTAGATAGCTAAAAGAAGACAAATTTGATCTGACACTAAAAGAGTTTAGCTGAATTTCATGGGCATGTTGCAGCCAGGATATAAGTCATACTTTATGAGTCTGATGTTGAACAGGAGCTGACAGCGAGTGCAAATGAAGAAATGAAAATTTGAAAATAAAATAAGGAAACCAATGTTGGTGGATCTGAGAGTGTTGTCAACAAAAACACCTCATGACAACATGCTGAATATCAAAAAATACTAACTCATCTAACATTAGACAAGTCTGGTGAAAATAATATACAGCAAGCAGGTCTGAGAATTGGAAGTGCTTACGCTTTTATATTACTTATTAAATTTACCTATTCACACCCACACTCATACACACTGGTTTGTACATTGGAGAAGTGACACAGACATCAGCATCTTGCCCAGAGACACTTGATCACACTTCTTCATGAGTCCCAGCTAGGGGCGGAGCTTCAGGAGGGGCTGGGAGGATGACACGCCCCCATCAGAGGGGCCCACCTTAGAGGTATGACTGAGAGTCAGGCCTCTTCCGCAACTGAGGGAAGCTGGTGAAGATGGGCGAAAAAACGGGCCCTTCCACGACTTAAAGCTGATATCCCTGATTTCAGATTGCCTAGCTTAGACTGTCAACAAAGTCACAGAACTCTCAGCCTCTCCCGTCGGGTAGAATTCCTAAGCCACGCCCCCCCAGATTTGGAAACACGCGTAGCCCCAGAAGATGACCGAGTGCAAGACACTGGTCCGCAGTTCATTCAAGTACCGTAACATGATGGAATCACCGGTAAGTGAAAACAATATAACAACAAACAACTGACATTAATTGTTACTTTGTCCTGAACCTGACGCAGAACCAGCCGGCGGCTGTTTCTCCTGCTGTCACATGGTAGAGCGGCGAACACTCCCAGCAGTGGTGTGCTGCGGTAATATGTCTCAGTTTATTAGGAGCACAGAAGACAAATAAATGCAGAAGTCCGTATGTCTGGAGAGACTGTCCAATCATTCCTTTCAGACTAAAACCATTTGATTGGTTGATGTTTTTAAACAAATACGGGAGAACCACTTAATTATTTTTTTGTTTTTTTTAATCTTCACAACATATTTTTCTCCATGCTGTGTTAAAACATTTTTAATGGGCATGAAAAAAAAATATGTTGAGCTAATTTGTTATGCAAATGAAGTATAACAGCTTTAACCCCAGAGGAGGAAAGAGTCTGAACCCAGTTTACTACACTGAACATATAGTTTACCCAGTCAGGTTTGAGTCATGGTGCTAAAAGCTTTACAAGAACGACTGACTTTAGTGATGTAGTAGGTGTAAAATATTAAATAAAAGGTTGTGCTGCATGACTGACTTTATTTTCACTCTCACATGGAGCTTTAGGACGCGCAAATTTACAAGTAGATCGCCAATATTGTCTCCAACTGCATTGTGGGTAAAACTCGTCGCCAGCCACAGTCAAAGCTTTATTATTTGGAGGGCCTGGTTATTTGCTCCGCCCCCGCCCGGCTCTGATTTGTTCTGCTAGCAGCACAGCAGCCCAATTCACTGGTGGTAGATGGGTGTAGGGTACAGGAGGCTCTTCAGGACCTGCCTCTCCTAGTGGTTTTTGTAGCTGCAACTCAACTGCAATCTTGATGTCAGGTAGTCAACCTATTGGTTATCATTTGACCACATGTATCCAGTGCAAATGGCATTCTGATGTCTTTGCTGTATATCCTGGTGATGTGAATGAGTGAGTTGATGTCTTGCTAATTTTGGGTGTTATCTATAAAGAGGAAGTGGCTGATGACTGACTGTTCCACTCCAAAACTGGAATCTGTAGCCACTTTTTCTGATCACCTGGCTTGATGCTGACTTGTGCAACTGTCTTTCAATTGGCCTCAAGACTTGTCTTCCACATTCCCATTGACTTCTTGATGAAGGGTCTAATTTTCCTGTTGATGTTGTCCATTAATGAGAAAGAGTGTCCAAACGTTTGACTGGTAGTGTGTTTGGCAGCGAGTCATAGTAGACAATCCAGTCTGTGCACAAGCTGTGTGTCTGGTCTTACAATCTCAGTCAACTCTTCCATCGACCAGTAACTGGTGTTTGGCTCCTCTGGTGTCCATACCCCATTCATCCTGCTATTAGGATCGACATAAGCTTCACTGTAATACAGAGGCAGGTGATTTGCTAGTAGTTGATGGGATTGGCTCTTTCTGGGGGTCTTTCATGATCAAGACTAAGCAGCCTTGGATCGACCACTCTGGACGGGTCCCATCTGTTAGCAGCTGGTTCATTTGTGCTGCCAGGTGTTCATGGAGAGCGGTAAGTTCTTAAGCCAGTTGGTATGGATCATGTCTGGGCTTGGTGCAGTCCAACTCTTCATACTTGAGACTCTGTCTTGGATGTCTGTCACCGTAATATGTACTGGCTTTTGCTTTTGGAGATTACTTTGATCAGCTGTTAAGTCTTTGAGCTTAGTGTTGCATGATACCTTCTTCTTCCACATAGTTTTACACACTGGGTGGGTCTATGAGAGTACATTATGGATGGTGTTGAAGAGAACACAGTGTTTACCAAATACAGAAGGTAATACCACTGTACCAACCTGCTAATATATATGTATATAGTCCCTCTGGTAGGTCCTCTGGGGATTGGTCCTTTCATTATTGCCAAGGACAATCTGCAATGAGGTTAGAATTGTCTTGGCACTTCACTGCGTTGGGTTCTGCCAACAATATTACTCTATTATCCATCCTTCCTCTTGTCTGTCTCAGCTGGTGTTGAATCTGACAGTCCAAAATATGGAAACCATCAGTTCTACTGGGTTAGCCAAAGACAACACACACAATGTGAATTTAATGTCTTCTATGTTTGTCCTGGCAACACTTTCATCACAATATTGAATAATTTGCTCCCACTTTATAAAAAACAACATTCGTTCTGTGACACAGCCAGTTGTCAGTCAGATATTGAGCTTGTTGCTCTAAAACAAAATCAGAGTGTTGCTTTATCTGTATGTTTGTTGTTAATGCTGCGTCTGCCTAGCAGAAGACAAAGGGCTGCAGTTGGGACAGATAACCAAGCAATAAGGACTACTTAGTGTCTCTTTGATAGATGGAGAAATAGTAACAATGCTTCAAATAGTCAAACACTCCCAGGTTGTCACAGTGTTTATAAGTACTAGTACATAGAGTGTCTCACTGAAACTGTAGGGAGTATATGAAGATTGTGATAATGTTCTGGACCCCAAAAAAGAAAAAGAACAACCAATAGGCTAATAGTTATGATGAATTAGGATTTTGCATAACAGCAATTTTGCAGTACACAACAGATGGAATATTAGCATCCCACAAAAAGATTATAAAGTCTGGTTCACGCTGCACGCGGAAGCGCCGCGCAGTGCAGCGGAACCAAGACCGCTTCCATTCGGCGCCCTTGTTAACCTATATGGTGTAGTTACACCAGACATGGAGGCTGTGAAGGGATCATTTCAGCTTCTGGTCTATTTTTTGCGTGAGCCACGAACATTCTGCGTCAATTCTGGTAGGAAGTCACACCAAGACACACGAGACAATCCAGTCAAAAATAATAGCAATTCTTCAAAATAAAATACTGCGATTGACAATTACGATGATATTTGTGTATCTAAACAGACTATAGAGATGAAAATAAACACAACACACACAAACACACACACACAGCGCAACTGACTGCGTTTAGGGGAGTGGGATTTGTGGGTGTCTAAACACAAACATGAGTGAGATAGAGAGAGAGAGACAGTTGGAGACAAGTCAAGATGAACGATGTCAAATTAAAAGCAGGAGTAACTAAAACAAGCTCTCTTTAATTACTTTATGATGTTATTTACTTATGCATGTTGAAAAAAAATAGCTCTGAATAAACAGATGAGCAGAAGCGCTTGTGGAGAGCAGCTGAGCGCACAGTTCGGCTCCGCTTTGTGGCGCTTCGCAGACGGTGTGAACAAGGTGTGAGTCTAGGTAAAATGATATCAGAAGAACTTTGATGATGACGAGCACAACTGTGTTAACACTGATTTCATAGGTAATAAAAAGAAAGAAAACAGTTTTAAGTGTAGATGCATTAATTATGGTGTTTTGTTAGAAACCTTGTTTACAGAAAAATGAACTGCACACATGGAAATCATACATATGAAACACATTTGTACACATTTCCCATATGAATTGCAACAAAAACATGTGAACTTAAATGTTAACCACATGTTCTGATGTGATGTTGGGACGTCTACATGCAATCAAATCTGACCAGATCGGATTTGCAGGTATTTGCAGTTTAACACTAATTAAAAAGAAAATAAGCAGGTAACACAAGTAAACATTATTCAGATTTGTGTTTAAACGTGCACAAAAATAACCTTTATCCTCCTGAAGCCAAATGGTCTGTTTCTGCAGAACTTACTGCATCATTATGTTGCAATTCTTAACAGTGGTAGCCGAGTTGTTCTCTTAATCTTCTGAGGGATTTCTATGTTTGTGTGAGTGTTCTGTGTCCTCGCTGGGTTACACCTCTGCTTTCTTGTTAAACCTCTCTCAACTCTCCTGCATCCCGTGGGAACACAAAGGCAGCCCATTGTTCTAGACACGGCTCAGCTTTTTTAAATGGAAACAATTTGTGTTTTACACAGAGTAGGGCCGTTTTGTTCAGTTTCCACAACTAGGCATTAAAGTGTGTTTTTTCAATCTAAAGGCCTGATTGTGTATGTGTGTGCGTGCATGCAGTTGTACCAGAAAAACTTGGCGTGACAATAATTTAAAAACAATCAGGTCAAGATGGCTTTTTATTTTGTACTCCACCAGTTCTATGTTCGGGAGCTGCGTGTAAACTGTGCCTGTGTTAATGTGTGGGAACATACAGCATCACAGATGGAATGAAGTCAGTCTCAGTCTGCTGCTGCTCCGTCTGCTTCAAACCCAGTTTCCATCAAGTCATCACTAGACAACGTTCCATCTTCCAATGACAGAAATCGGATTTTTTATTCACCCGTCACTCATGGTGTCTTTTATCCATCATTCTGTTCACATTTGCAACAAAATAAATAAATAAATAAGTCTCTTAATAAATAATGGGGGAGTTTACTGAACTTTCCTTATTTTTTCATCTTGATTGGAAAACACACAAACAAGAACAAACTAATTTCTTCTGTTCAGGCTCTAGTTCTTCTACCAGCAGCCTACAGCTGAGGAAACTCAACGGATGGAACAAGTGTGTCCCCCCCCCCCCCACCACCTTTCCCTGATTTCAAAAGCCCAACCTGAAACCACTGAGTCTTGGCAAGAGCTGTTGTCTTGGAGCAATGTTTTCAACTCTCCTCTCTGCCTTTTCTTTCCTCTTCCTATGAAATGGTGGAAAGACAAAATCAGCCAACCTGTCCACATCTCTGGATTCCTGGAACAAAACGTCCACATTCATCACCGTTTAGAAGTGGCTCATAATCACTGAGAGACAGCAGTCTTTCAGTAGGTTACACTGCTGCTCATCAGTCAACAAGCAAGATATCAAACATTTAACTGCAGCATAAATGATCTTAGTGACTTTTACGTCTTTAGAATAAAAACTCTGATCTCTCTACTTTCATTCATGGATAATTAAAAAAAAGTACTATTCAACAATGTCATGCCAAAAACAGTGATACATATGAATTTTAGAAATAAACTAATACTTTTGATGTGTTATAAACGCTTAAATATTATCTGAATAAATATTATTGCATAGTCAATAAGTAACAGGCCAAAAAACTTGTTTCTACCCACAGAAGGGTCGCATTAGCAAAGCACCGCTACAGAGCTGATGAAGAAGAGCATTCCAGCCTCCAGTTTGGAAAGTTACATCTGAAGAAACTCAAGAGTCATGGAACCATGTCGTCTGCAGAGACAATACCAAGCAGTTGAAAACAGAGCATCACGTTTAAAGGAGTATTTATGGAAATCTAATGTCCAGTAAGAGCTAATCGTTAGCACGTTGTTTTAATTGTATGCAAACAAGGAAATATTTGAAAATATTTGTATTCAGAGGGTGTTACTGTGAGAAAATGGATTTGGAAGACAAGCCACCTTGCAAGAGTGCGTCAGACCATCAGCTTCCAACGTTGACAGCTCTGGTTTATATATGATGGCAGGAAACAGTAGTGGTTACTACTGTTTACACAGCATCACTTTTATTGGAGTAGAGAGTATTTCTTCACTGATTTATTAGCAATAAAAATGTTTTGGTTCTCTTTTCATTTGGCTTCGACAACTGCGCCTTACTTTCGTCTAACAGCATCCGTGGATGATGCTACAGAACGGTCTGTGATATAAAACATCTGACATTTCAAGTTCTAAACCAACTTGTTTGTGCCGTCATCAAGTTTATTTTTGAGACCAACGTCTACCTTGAGTTACCTGTTAGTTAGTTACTTAGTTAACGTTTGCCATTTAAAACTGACTGAATTGCATTTGAAACACCAACAAATAAACATGTAGCGTTTTTCATGCTAGTATTAGTTTTCTTACAAAGTCGCTAATGTTTATCCTGAAAAGGAGCATTATTTTGTAAACATTGAAGATGTCATGGATTTGCCGCTGACGAGCATTAGCCACCATTAGGCTTCTGTAAAAACAGCTGTAACCAGAACCCCACTACTACAATCTCCTATAAAATGTCTGACCAAGATTTCTCGCTCTCCGTCTGCACAATTGTTGGGAGTAATTTGCCATATGATCTATATGATTTTAGATGGAGCCAAATCTGGTGCTGAACGAGAAGAAAAACATTCAGGCAGATTCCTGCCATTTCATAACCCATTAAAGGGTAATTTGGCATGAAACCCCTGGCATGTGTGATGGAATTCTATTGCTCCTTGTGTTCAGCGAAATTCCTCACAGGATTTATACTTTGGTGTGTGTAATGTGGGTATTTGTACTGGATGTGTGTGTGCACATGTGCTTGTTTGAGGCCTTTGGGTTGTACATGAGTGTGAGTTCTTTCAAGCCGACAGAAGTTTAGTTTTCCACTGAGGTAAATCGACACTCCAGTTTCTGCCACGTCTGACTGTCCTCTGTAGTCACGGGAGCTAAAGCTGCACCCACAACTACCAAAATACTTATTCTATCTCCAATCTGTCCAGTAATCCGAATTTATCTTGTTTCCTCTGTGAAGCTGACATACTGTAGGTACATTAATACTCAGGGACACCTTCCTCACTTATTCTAAAAACACAAGAAACATCTGCAATTTACAATAAATATTAAAAAAACTGAAAAACTTCCTCCTCCTGCTACAATATTATCAAATATTGAAGTCAATATCACTTCCTTGTCTGAAGAATTCTGATCAAATTTGAAGAGTTTTATTTGAGGTCTCGGCAGGTGTTTGAGCTGATGAGGTAGCACTGACACGGACAATTTTCCATTGGTCCATATGACAAAGTATCACTTCTGTAAATGAGCCAGAGCCGTAGAAAGCCCAAAAAAGATGTCATGAGCAAGAAATTCAAAACATTTTTTGACACATTTAGACAGGAGAGAAATAAAGCAGTTACTGCTCTTTAAAAACTGATCAGCCAAGTGAATAAATCTGCTGGAGTAAAGTCTCCTTTGGTCTAATCAATCTAGTTATTTTCCTTATAGACGTTGAATAAGTCGTATGATCCTGCAGGTTTACACGAGTTAAACGGTTTTAGATTATAAGTCGATGTATTTTATAAAAACTCTTCACATTCACATATTCTCTTCTTTACCGGTAAGATTATAGGAAACACATGTGGGAATCAGGGACACAGTAAAAGCAGCTCTTCCCTCCGTCACCTCCCACACATTCAAATCCAGAGTCGCGTCCGCACTCGGCAGAAAGTGAAAACATCATTATTGGATTTGAAATCCACATGAGAAAAGACTCCATGTCCTCCTCTGGTGCAGACCATACCATAGCATATTTATTTATAAAGCCTATTTACAGGATTGAACCATCCAAAGTTCTGTACAGTAAAGCAATATACAATAACACAATAGTAAAACAATCAAAATCAAGACACATTAAAAGCAGTAGAATAAAAGTGGGTCTTTAACCTGGATTTAAAATCGATGGAGAGAGCCGGACAGACAGGGAGAGTTTGTTCCATAATTTGGGGGCAAAGACTGAAAATGCTCGTTCACCTCGAGTTCTATAACGTCCAGAAGAAATACGTAGGAGATGTTGGAACGAAGTGCACGACCAGGAACATACCAACTAAGCAGCTGGGAAAGGTAAGTGGGAGTCAATGAATGAAGAGCTTTAAAAGTAAAATCTTAAATCTTAAATTTAATTTGGAATCAAATGGGGAGCCAATGCAAATGAGCTAAAATGGGAGTAATGTGTTCCCGAAGACCCGACCCAGTTAGAAAGCGAGCCGCTGCATTCTGCGTTAGTTGCAAACAAACTAAAGATGCAGAGTTGATGCCATATAAAACCAAGTTCACGTAGTCCAAGCGAGTAATAACAAACGCATAGACTACCGATTGCAAGTCCTGCCTATTCAGGACAGACTTAAGATGTCTCAAACGGCGCATTTGTAAAAAAACACGATTTCACCAAGTGATTGATGAATTTGTCCACACAGAGTTTTGGATCCATAATCACCTCAAGATTATTAATTGAGGATTTAAATAATCCGGACAGATCCGGATGCAAAGTCGATTCTTGGGCAACAACAGATTTTGGAGAAAACACGACCACTTCAGTTTTGGACTCATTCAGATGGAGAAAATTAATTTCTAATCAGCATTTAATGTCAGACAGACCACATAACCTGGACTGTTTTTGAGATGCTTCATGCACCTTTATAGGTTAGGTAGTTTCTTGATTTGCAACAGACTCCTAATACATTTTTAGTTTGGAAAATATCAGCATCAGTTCTATCACTTGTAGGAATTTTTAGCCTTTATTATTAAAAAGGTGGTTCAGTACTCTGATTCATTTGTGAGTTACTGTAAAGCTTCTGTTGGGTATGATTCAAAAATAGATATTCATTTTAAGCCTATTCAACATTTTCAATATCATTTTGTAATTTCTCAGGCTGAAGAATTTAAACTTTGTGTTGACTTTAACTTATTAAAGCAGAACAATCAATATTTTTATCTATAACATAATTCAAATTTCAATTAATTAACATTTTTGACCTAAACGAATAAACTGAGCAAAATTCCATTTTATATTCTACAGGAGACAAACAAAAGTAACAGTGTGAAAAAGATATAACTAACTACAAAGAGAGAGAACTGAATGGAGCTCTAAGACATTCAAGTTCTATAAATGACTTGGTTGTAAAGGACAAACATAAAGTTTTAACACCTCCAGCTTTAAAGACTGTAAAGGTTTATTAATCTTTAGGGTCGTCTTACCTTTGGTAGAAATGGAATGTTTTCATTTTAAAGAGATTACACATTTTTTTTGCTATAGCTATGTTTCAAATCCAAATAAAAACATATGCTTTTACATATCACACATCCCATATGCGCTCTTAGAAGGACCTCATCGCGGGATCAAAGGCATGCCAAACAGTAGCCTGAAAGCGAGCGTGTTCTACACGGCCTTGTTCTGTCTGGTCTGTTAAACCCTGGTAAGCTGAAGGGAATTCCATCTCTGCTTGGCTGTGGGTGAAAGACAACAAGTGTGCTGATGAGTGTGTGACAGCATGATGACTGCTGATGGTAGGAATATGTGTAACAGACTAACTGCACCTTCTTTGGGTCTAACAAAACGTTTTAACACCTCTGTTTCATCAATTCTGAGAAGATATTTCTAGATTCAGCCTGACAAATGAAATTTTAAAATAAAAGTGAGAGAAAATTAATTGGACTGTCAGCTGGAATGTGCAGCTGGAAAGGACAGAACACTGTGTGGGATGTAATGTGTCTGTCAGACGGAGACCCTTAAAGGGAAAGAATGCAAGAAATGTGGCTACTTACCACCCCGATAAATAAAGTTTGCATCAGCCTCAGAGGAAGACGGTGACAGCAGTTCGTCATCATACTCGTTGGAGCTGAAGGAGCCAGAGTGGTTCCTCTTGCGCGTGTCCATAACCGCATTAGCCACCATGACATGCCGCAGAGAGTCGTTCAGGTAGCGGTGCAATAGGCTGCTCTTGTATTTAGGTGGAGAAACATAGTCCTCAGCCAGTGAAGCAGCTTCGGTGGGAGAACGCAGCCCAGTGCCCATACCTATGGTCATGCCCATCATGGAGGAGCCCTCCTTCTTGATAACGCTCTGATACATGGGTTTGTTGAGCTCCTCAGGGTCACTTTGTGTCCTCTGAGGGTTGTCTCCATCTGTAACATCCAGATATAAACATTTAACAATAACACTTCAAATGTGGGGAAGAAAAGCCAAAGTAAAGGGTATCTATAAATCACCCACACCTTTTATGCTTAATGTTCCACAACAAAAAAAAAAGTTTCATACATCAGATACGATGTGTTTCAATCCCAAGTTGTAAATCTAGCATGAAAAAATCAATATCTCATGATCAAAGTCAGAACCAGAATTTAGTTTAATAGTCTGTATAAAAAGTTATTTGACTGACATCAGTTTTATCAAAAAGAAACGCAGATCAAGTAGAAAGAAACCAAAACATAGTTCAGTCGTGTAAATTCCAACTTTTTGCGATGCATTTAAACTTTCAGGTATATTTCTTCTTTCAAGTACATCTGAGCTAAAGAGCTCCAAAAGACAGCTGTGTTTTAACCGCTCATTGATATGTATATGGAAAGTTTTCACAATTTATTGCTAATATTGTTCACGCAATGCAACACATTGCTATAGAGGGTCATAGCATGCAACATTTATCAAATCTGCATCTGGCTATAACTTAAACACTTTGTGAAGTTAATTTATTAACTGGGGATGCTGAAACTATGACTTGGTATACCCTGTAGCATGAAAGATGTCAATCCAACAGTATCGGTGTCCCCTTATTACTATTAGGCTATTATTCTTCTATTTTGTTTAATATTTTTGATATGCTACTCCTTCCACAGCTTTGGTGCAACCCATGCAAAAATACAAAAACCTGTAAAATTTTATAGGGAATAATATGCTATAACTTTTGATCAAAGTGTTTCATACAATTCACATAAAAATAACTGCAATATAACATTTTGAAAAACTAAAACTCTCTTCAATCAGACCAGGTTTTCCCAGGATGCATGTCAAATATAAATGAAGCCTGTATCATTTTTGAGACACCACTTAAACAACACGTGGCTAAACATGTCGTCGCTGATCAGGCCCGGACCATGACACTCCCACCATTAAACTTTCTGGAGCCTTCTTTTCTCTAAAACAAAAATTTCTACAGTAGAAAATAAAAACTTGGTGTTATGAGCAGTAATTTTTTTTAAATTGAGCATTGGCTTATAGTGGCCAAGTATGTTTTTAATATCAAATGCTTTACTAGAGGTTAAATTGACCTTTAGCCCCTCCCCAAAAACGGCTATTGTCCAATCACACCTCATAGCAACCGTTACTATGCAAGTAGTTCCGGCAAACACTGACTCCAAGCAGGACAGTCCCATGTTATTTGTAAATCGGACACTGGATATCCTGATAGATTATCTGGAGGAGTTTTATTCTTTTCATTCCCAAAGCCAAAAACACAACGTGAGGAGTGCCTACAATGGATTAAACAGTGTGGACGTCCCCCACTTCAGTTAAATGTGTTGGGAAATTATAAAGCATAAATACGTCTGCTCAAAGGTAAGGCTAACAGCTAACTACTTACCGTGTTGTCTAGATCTACTAACTAGAGGCGAGTACACAAATCGTACCAAAGTTATGATTACCATGGATATAAATGCCAGAACGTTAACCTACTCTCTAAACTAAGTTTAACTAGCCCTTTAGCTTTAGCCAACATTAGTTAACATGTTAGCTAACACTAGCTACATTAGCTGATGTTGTGTTGGCTGTTGTTGTGTTTACGTAGTGTCTCTCACTTTATTTTTCATCAGTTTACAACAAAGTCAAACATATAGCGTCCCAACAAGCAACTTTAAATAATATTGTTTTTATCTCTAATGAAGCATTTTATGAACGTAGAAACTCTGAGGTTTAGCTTCAGACCGGCCGGTGTTAGCATTAGCCTTGATAGCAGTCGTATCTCCTTCATTGCATATCTTTTTATTCTGAATATATCCCTCCACTGCATACTGTAAACCCCTCCTGCATCGATCTGGAGTATATTGCGGAGGTATTGATCCACATAAAGTTCACTGTCTGAAGAACTACTACTACTGCTACTACTACTACTGTCATTTAGCAGACGCTTTTATCCAAAGCGACTTACATTGAGAGAACATACAAGCAAGAAATCAAAGAGAAGGAAACAATATAAGGAGGCGGACTGTTTGGAGTCCAGTTTAATTCCGACGCTGATACATCAAGTGTATCAATTTTTATTTTTTTTTTATTTTATTTATTTATTTATTTTTTTGTAGAGATAAACGAAAAGATAAAAGAAAAGTCCTACACGAGCGCACTTCTTCTGAAACCAAAAGTCACTGAAAACACAGTTATTCCTGTTTGTTGGATGTTCAACCAGGACGTGTGCATCCCACACAAACAGAAATTTACCATTTTTGTGATATTTAAATGTGATCCCACTGAAAGCTCGCTGATTTCTTACAAAAAGATTTAACTTCGCTGGACGAGTGGCGGACGTAGCAACAGTAACTAAGGGGGCGGGGCTCGGCGAAAGGTCAATTGTTTTCTCACTCATCCTGATTTAAAGTCCAGCTGTTTTGAGTTTATCTTGAATCACAATACTTGAACCAGGAGATTTCAACCTAGCACTCCTGCCCAAATGTTGAAATCAACTTAAGAGCTGAAACTGAGATGCAGCATCATGAGACTCATTACAAAACTATAATTATAAAGGCTGATAGAGGATTTCCTGTCTATCAAAACCATACGGCTCCTTCATTCCACCACAGAAAAAAAAAACATTTTTAGGGTTTTTTGTGTTGAAAACAACATCAAGATAAACAAAACTCTAGAAAATAACAGGTATCATTTGGCAGGAGGGAAATCAGTGAAAATTCACTCTAGATTCTCTCCCTGCCAAGACTGTAATTCTGTAATTTGGGTAAGTTGGACATTTAACTCAGCCTGGTTTAAATTAGAAATAAAGCTCCCACATATCAGAAACACATGGCTCTCCTTCCTCTGTACTCTCTGAGGTAGAGTTCATCTCCTCTGACACCACAAAACCTGACCTTCCTATTTAATTCTAACATTTCTTCAACCCAATTTTAAATAAAATAACAGCATGTCTACTGAGATCCTGCACAGAAAACACTCTTTTTGTTTTATCTTGGACGTGTTGCTGCAGATACAAAAAAAAAAAAAAACTGGATCGTTTTAGGACAGTAGGAGGATTGTACACATCATCAGTGGGATCATATCTGGCCCCATAAATAGTCTCTGGAACAAAAGCACAGGCTTAAAAACATAATGGAAGGCCTTTAAAAAACATGGGTCAGTAGTGGGAGCAAGCAGCGGATAGCTTCGTAACCATAATGTGACAGGGAGACGAGTCAGGGAGATATACGAAGCCTCTGGTGGTACAGTGGCCTGTGGTAGACACAATACAAACACCGTGCACACATTCCTCTGTAAGCCACATGCTCAGCTTCTACTCCTCTAAAAACATAATTTGAGATTACTGACACCACACTTTTCTTCCTTTGTTCGTCCTCTCGCTGCCTGACAGCTCAACTGTTTTCTAACCTTGTTTTCTTTGCTGTCAGAACATTCAGCGTGTGTGCATGCATTTACAGTAAATACATAGCTGACAGAAATCTATTCATTTCCAATTGCAGAATGGGAGGCAGAGGTTAGCTCAGCAGGGTGTCTTAATGGCAGCGTGTCACAGCCCACAGGCTGCCATGTGTCTCTCAACTAGGTCACACAAGAACATTGTTCTGCACAGCATCGACTCCATTTAGAACAAACACAGCTGGATATGGCCTGACCTTTTGCCATGTCAAGTATGATGCAAGAATGTTTTACTGAACGCTAAAAATAAATCAACTAAAGCAAGAAACCATATAAATAATGAAGCTGGATCTGTACCAGGTTTAAAGTACAGTAGCTGAAATTACACAGTAAAGAATACACAGACATTCATAGTCTCAAAGTTTGCTGCCTCAGTTTTTATTGTAAAAATGTACATAACATTATGAAAAGTGAGCAAATAAAGTGCAATTAATGCAGTTTATTTGATATTTTTCTAAAGGCTGGAGGAGTGGACTGATACAGACCAACGCAAAATCTTTTCATTTTCTTTCCAGTCATGTGGGACATCTGGAATAAGAATTGTTTGAAGAAAAGCTGAGTGCTACCATGAGTCCAGTGTCACCCCAGCAGTAAAGCATCCTGAGACTGTTCATATGTGAGTGCGTTCACGCTCTTCTTTTGCCTAAAAGCACAACCATGAATAAAACTGAAACCTTAACATCTGAGAGCAACTTCTTCCAAAAACTAACACTTTGTTCAAACCTAATGTAACTGTCAATACCGTATTTGAAACATATGAAATGCTAGTAATTATAGTTTAATATACCACAGAAACATCTGGGGAAAAGATCTAAAAACACTGAAGCAGCATTGAAAACCAGTTCGTCTCAAAACCTTTGGTAACGGGTACAATGAAACAAAGAAAGTCCACCCTAAAATTATTCAGATTTAACCGTAAGTGTATCAAAATACACAACAGACACAAAATTAACCCAGAAACCAAACTTCAGCCGAGTGTTGGCTGTCAGATAAATAGTCTCACAAGTGACTCTTGAATATTTTGGTATAGAGAGGATCTCAATGACTTCAAGGTGCCCAAGTTCTGTGGCTGCAAAACAAGCCCAAACCATTACTCGTCCACCGCCGTGCTTGATAGTGTGTTTAGTTATCATCAAATATGGCAGTGTGCGTTATGACCAAACCTGTACTATGGTCTCATCTGTCAAGTTGCAGCTTTGCAAACTTGCTGATTAGAATATCAAGTGCATTAATTGATAAGCAGCACCTGGTGGCTACTTTCTAAAGTTAAAAATGTAACAAGTTGCCAATAATGTAATAATGTTTTTGTCATTAGCATAATGAAATTTGACCAATGACGTAATATTTATATTATTTACCTAGCATAAAAAACATGAAATACAGCAAGTAATGTAATAATACCTCAATGTGAGTGGATTTCTTGGAAAAAGAATGAATGAATGAATGATTGAACGAACGAACGAACGAACGAACGAACGAACGAACGAACGAACGAACGAACGAATGAATGCATGAATGAATGAATTTTAGCAGTCTTTGTGCATTTTGCTCATCAATTTTGCACAGCCATCTACATGTATTTGCGAAGTATGTGTTGGACCAAATTTTTTTTTAGAATATTGTATATTTGCTTTCTAATATCATAATTTCATGTCAGTGCTTCAATCAGATGTTCCATTGTCAAATTAATTTACCATTTTCTAATAGGATACATATCATTTTTTTGTTGTTTTACATTTCTCAATTCAAATATTAAAACAATTCAGTTCTCACCTGAAACTGTTTTAATTAACTGGACTGGAACAAGTTAATATACTACGTTAATAAATGATCTGAAGAAGCTTTTTGGATGAAAGGGGAAATGTTTTTAGGAGATTGAAAAAAAAGGCGCAGATACAAGCGGTTGAAATGAGTTTCCTCTGCAGGGTGGCTGGGCGCTCCCTTAGAGATAGGGTGAGGAGCTCGGAGTAGAGTCGCTGCTCTTTCACATTGAGAGGAGCCAGTTGACGGGGCTTGGGCATCTACTACTACTACTACTACTACTGTCATTTAGCAGACGCTTTTATCCAAAGCGACTTACATTGAGAGAACATACAAGCAAGAATTCAAAGAGAAGGAAACAATATAAGGAGGCGGACTGTTTGGAGTCCAGCTTAATTCCGACGCTGATACATCAAGTGTATCAAAATTATTATTATTATTTTTTTTTTTTTTTTTAGTGAGAGATAAATTCTCAAATCGCTATCATAAATCATAAGTTAATCCCACATTAAGACTGAAAGTGTTCTTTAAAGAGGTGAGTCTTAAGTCTGCTCTTAAAAGTAGCTGCAGACTATGAGGATCGGACCGAGTTTGGTAGGTCATTCCACCATCGGGGGACAACAGAGGAGAAGAGTTTGGAACATGATCTCATGCCACGTTGTGGTGGAAGCGCTAGGCGTCTTTCAGCGGCTGAGCGTAGCTGACGCGTGGGAATGTAGGTTTGGATGAAGGAGTGAAGGTAAGTAGGAGCTGTGTGTGTTAGAGTCTGGTAAGCCAGAAGCAGAGCTTTGTATTTGATGCGTGCTGCAACTGGAAGCCAGTGCAGGGAAATGAGCAGCGGAGTGACATGAGCCCTCTTGGGCTGGTTGAAGACCAGACGTGCTGCTGCGTTCTGAATCATCTGCAGAGGTTTAACCGAGGACGCCGGAAGACCGGCCAGCAATGAGTTGCAGTAGTCGATCCGGGACAAGACCAGGGCCTGGACCAGAAGCTGTGTGGTGTGGTCTGTGAGGAAGGCTCTGATTTTCCTGATGTTGTAAAGCGCGAGTCGACATGAGCGAGCTACGGAGTTAACCTGCTCTTTGAAGGACAGCCGGTTGTCCAGTATGACACCAAGGTTTCTGGCGGAGGTTTTGGGGAACAGCGTGATGGAGTCAAGCTGCACGCTTATCTGAGGAGGTAAGGAGTTACTGGCAGGACAGACAATGAGGTCAGTTTTGGACAGATTAAGCTGAAGGTGGCGATCCCTCATCCACGCCGAGATATCTGAGAGGCAAGCAGATATCCGCACTGAGACGGATGTATCGTCTGGAGGGAACGAGAGGAGGAGCTGAGTGTCGTCAGCGTAGCAATGGTATGAGAAGCCATGGGAGCGAATGATCTCGCCTAATGAGGTGGTGTATAAAGAGAAGAGGAGAGGACCAAGGACCGAGCCCTGCGGGACACCCGTCGCCAGCTCATGCAGACTGGACATCTGTCCATGCCACGAGACTCTGAAAGATCTTTCCGCAAGGTACGAGGTGAACCACGAGAGGACCGGTCCCGAGATGCCAAGCTTAGATAGCGTCGAGAGGAGAATGAGGTGGTTGACGGTGTCAAAAGCAGCAGACAGGTCAAGGAGTACGAGTACTGAGGAGAGACCAGCCGATCTGGCCACCCGTAGTGACTCTGCAACTGAGAGAAGAGCGGTTTCAGTGGAATGGCCTCGCTTAAAGCCTGATTGATAAGGATCAAGTAGGTCGTTGTCGTGGAGGAACTGTGAGACTTGAGTGAAAACGGCTCGCTCTAGGATCTTGGACATGAACGGTAGGAGCGAGACTGG
>SSNP01000293.1:254280-274998 GCA_006937955.1 Pachypanchax playfairii
TTTGCTGGTATTCGGACAAGTCAGAGAGATTTTTGGATTTGCGCCATTTCCTTTCAGCTGCTCTCAGACCAGCTCTGTGATCCCTCAGAGTGTCTGTGAGCCACGGACTAGGACGCTGCCGGGCGGCCAGCTTTGACACACGAGGGCAGACTTCGTCCAGAGAAGAAGCTAGTGAGGAGCAGAGCGTCTCTGTTGCGTCATTTACAGGCAGAGTTGAGAGCACCGAGTAGGAAGGGAGGGAGGAGCAGACATGCTCCGATAGCTGCGAGGGAGTGAGAGATTGAAGGTTTCTGCGGTAGGAGACAGTCTTTACTTTTGCGTTAGGTACGTAAGGGATGGAGATGCAGAATTTAATCAGGAAGTGGTCTGAGAGGTGCAGCGGTGTGACTTGCACGTTACCTGCAGTGCAGTTTCTGGTCAGTACCAGGTCCAGTGTGTTGCCAGCTCTGTGTGTTGGGGGAGTCTGGACCAGATTGAGATTGAAGGAGTGGACCAGGGCCAGAAAGTTATGAGCTTGCGTTTTATCAATATGAATGTTCATGTCGCCCATAACTATTAAAGGGGAGTTATCATTGGCTTGGGCATCTGTTCAGGATTCCTCCTGGACGCCTCCCTGTGGAGTGTCCCAGGCACGTCCCAGTGGGAGGAGGCCTCCAGGAAGACCTAGGATGTGCTGGTGGGACTATGTCTCTCAGGATGAAACTAGGGCTCTGGATTGAAATGATTCAATCACAAATATGCTTAAAAATTGTGAATTAAATTATATTCCTCATGTGCTAATTTATACATTTACTTCAGCAAATATGCAACATTCTGAATAAAGATTTTGTGAAGTAAAAACATTCTTAAAATGTATTTTCCAATCATAGTTAGGCAGTAAAAGTGCTGCATATGTATTCTAGATGAATGTACTGTATGTGTTACACTAAACTTACTTTTGATTAGAAAACTTTAGAAAAACTACTAAATGTCTCTCTTATTTCCAAGAAATGCTGTTCTATTCATGAATTAAATCATAATTGGCTGTAGTTGTTACATTTTTAAATGTTTTTTTTTATGATGAGCCAATAATGTTATAACCAGCTAATATAGTTACTTGTTGCATTATTGGCTCAGAAACTTTATTACATCACTGGCAAGATATTATTGGTTTTATTATGTTCTAAATGTCCATAATTGTTACGTTTTGGCAGGTTATATGTTGCTTGCCATTATTCATTTCCTGGTTGCAACAGAAGTAAAACCTGAAAGACTGTGGAGTTTATTTTTTATATGACTGTACCTGGTTTGTGACTAAAGGAAGGGTACAATGGAATGAAAACACAGACAGGAATTATTATTCCCCCCCAAAAAAACATAAAATAATAAGGGTGTCACCAATATATTATACAATTAGTTAAGTACACTAAAAGTTTGTCTTAAAGACATAAAAAGTGGTTTTGGTTTTTAGACCTAACCCCCTCAAGAAGAAAACTGGCCCAAACTAATGTAATGTATTGAATCTTTGTGTTATTATTATTATTATCCTTTAGTTTTTATATGATGATACAAGGTTTCAGGACCAGTTATTCTACTGAGACAGCATGCTGCATTTTGCTGGAATCTTTACAACCTAGTTTAGATAAAGGAGATGGTGGATGCTGTCTAAATTGACCCAATATAAACTGTCTATGGAGGCACTTAGTTGGCTAAAATTATACTTAAAAAAATGAATGGAGCGGCTTACGGGACCTGCCATACGAGCTGAGACCGCAATACAAGCACTTTTACCGTAACATTTCAGACTAAAATAACTTTTAAATATTTTAGATAAATGACCAAAATGCTATATCTAACAGTTTTAACTTTAAGAATACAATAATCTCCGGGTGCAGCTCTCGCTTCATTGTCTGCCATTGCTCATAAAAAAAATCTCCCGTTTGACCCGCAATGCATGTTGGGATATGTTGGCCAGCGAAGGATACACCAGACCTATCCTTCAAATCGGAGGGAAAAAAGGCTGGATTCGTTGGCCGCATTCGAAGGAGTCTTCGAATTGGGACAGGCCTAGTCGCAGCGCTGTGATGTAACTCGCCAACGAATCCAGCCTTCAAAGTATGCAGACCCTGAATTTGGACACAGCCATACTTATAGCTAGGTAGTTATAGCTATGTAGTTATAGCTATGTAGCTATAGCTAAATGTGCTATAGTCAAATTAACGTTCTCAATTTAGCATCTACTTAAAAGCAAAAACACGAGTAATTTTTTTCATAATTGGAAATAAATTCAGGTGTCAAGAGGTTAAAAGTTTCCTTTTTGATCAATCCTGATCCATCCCTTTAGTTATGCTGCTATAGTCTTAGACTGCTGTATTTCTTCACTCTGCCGTCTTTACTTAAATTCTTTTTTTTCTTTCCATGGAAAAACAACTTTCCAGTTCCTTCTGTGTCTCTTATCTGACCTCTCAGAACCAGATGATTGAAGCAGAAGGACGCTCAGTTCTGCTGGTGGTTTCTTTCTGTGAACTGGGAGATGTTCCTTTCCACTCCCCACATCGTGCTTGATCATATTAAATTGAAGATTTCATGTAATTTACTGGTTTCCTTTGACAGGAATTATTTTATTAATTGCATTTTATAATTGATTGAAATAATCATATTAAAGCTGGATTGAATTGACAGAGTATAACCTGAAATAAATAATAAATAAAAAAACAACTCTAATGTCCTTCAGGGACAGAGATGCAAATTAAAACATACAAAGCCATTTGGTTTATGTTAGGGATCAACAAGAGCTGTCTAACACTATCTCAGCTAGGAAAAATGTTGTAAATCTCCAAAAGGCTGAGGCACTTCAGTGGCTGGTCTGAAGTGTAGAAACAGTGAAAGCCTCCTTCTTCACATAGAACATAATATTCAAATGTTTTTACAGCTTAGTGCCACTGCCAGTCAGAGAGCTGGACTCGATTTGTAGAAGTGGTGAAGTCATATTGTTATGAAAGTGTTGCTAACACAGAACACAAGAACAGTCACTAGCTGGTGGCATATATTATATATCACAGAGAAACAGGTTAGGAAGAATTATTGTTTTCAGTTTGATTACATGTGGCACTTTATTAGCAAGTAGCCTCTTGCTGGGTGGCTTCTCATCCACTGTACTGTTAGTTACTGTTAATTAATGCATAACTATTAATTAAATGTAATGTAATTCAGTAAGTCCTTATCTAAACCTGCTTATTCCTGTTCAGGGTCTAGCTGGTGTCTATCTCAAGCTGTCACTGGGGGAGAGGCGGGGCTACGCCTAGACAGGTCGCCAGTCCATCACAGGGCAATATGTAGACAGACAAACTCACACAATTAACCTCTAGCATATTTTTGAACTGTATGAGGAAGCTGGAGTCCCTTAAGAAAACCCACACATGCACAGGGAGAACATGCAAACTCCATGCAGAAAGATCCCAGCTGGTTTCAAACCCAAGACTCGCTGCAGGGCAACAGCTACCAACTGCACCACTGTGCAGCCGTTAATATAATTCTGTTCAGTTTATTTATATAGAGTCAGTTTACAACAAAACTCAATTCAATGTATTATACAAACACAATAATCAGGGGTGCACATAAGTGGTCCGCAGGTCCGCACACACTGTCAAAATATAAAATGCACCAGATGAAAAGTTGCAACACGCGTTTGCGTACTTAACATTGGTTTGGCTGAGCTGCGTGAATTTTTAGGTTAATCAGAGGCGGTTCATTGTCAAATAAATGAAGAATCCCGTTGACTTCTTTTGTTTGACTGATATGTTTCTCAGCCAGAGCGCCGAAGTTCCAGCTGATCAGCTGATGCTGCGTCTCTCTCTGTCTCTGCGTATCAGTTTGCCAGTGTGACGGATTTTCAGTCAGTCAGATCAGTGCAGCTGACTGCAGGATTCTGCATCGCGTCAAAACTGAAAACATTCACTGAATAAGACAAATAGACCATCGTGGCACAGACGTGTAGAACTACCTTTTTGTGCTATAAAATACAGAAAACCACCTGTTTTAATCAACAGTATCAGCGTATTTGTCTGTGATCCGCGCCATTTTGAATACGTGCAAAGCACTATGGGATATGCAGTCAATGCCCCATAACTGTCCAGTGTATCTTTTTATCTGACTGCATCACATTACAAACATCCTCATCATTTCAAAACAAAAAACAGTTACAGTAAATGACAGAAGCTCCAACAGCTGACTAATAAATTTCAACACCAAACTGTTAAATGTAGATTAAAGTGAACAATCAAACCTGTAAACAATCCAACCTGAACTCTGAAGGGTTTTTTTTACCAGTATTTTTATATTTTACTGGTTTCTCTTGATTTTTTCAACAATTAAAGGATTTTTATTGAAACAAATATAGAGCCAGGTAAAGTAAACAGACTGAATTTGAAGCTTGATGAAACCAAAAACAAAGCAGAGGAGCTCGGAAGAGACACAGCGAGACACATTTAAAAATGTGAGGACCAAGAAACAACCCTAGGTTCTCTTCTGAGAACCAGGCAAAAAATATTATGTGCACCCCTGACAATAAATCTAAATCACATCAGTGAGTCCAGATTTAAATCCAATTCAGTTTAATCCAACTGGAATAGAACCAGTTTGAAGGGATTATAAAATAACAATTAGTAAAGATTTTCCTATCTAAGGAATCTTGAGCTGAACTGGTACCAGTTGTTATTTTCACAGGAGGAAACCTACAGCAGCACTGGGCTGAAGATGAGCAGCCTTGTGTCTCAACAGGACAGGAAAGAGACACTATTTTAAACACTTTTCAGAACTATCAAAACAACTTTTTCTGAATCCCAAATGGAAGCTGTACCTTCAGAGCAGCTGTCGTCACTGCTGACACTCAGCCTCTCCGCGTTGCCCTGAACGTATTTGTTGTAGAGTTTGATCCTGAGCGCCCAGCTTAGGTCTGGCTGCCTCACTGTGTTCTTCAGTCGCCTCCTGGCATTGGCAAACCAGTTGGACACCTGAGAGTCGGGAGGGAGAGAGAAAGAGATCAAAATAGTAGGAAGTGGAAAAACACTGCAAATAGAAACACATGTTATTGTTTGAAATCGTAGCTCCTCCACATCCATAGCTAAATAAAATCTATCCTCTGTGAAATGTCTGGTCTTCGCTCACTATGAGTCTCATTCAGAAAATAAATAAACAAATAAACAAACAAACAAATAAATTAATTAATTATTTCGAATTAAATTAAATTAAATTAATAAATTAATTAAATAGATAAATAAATAAATAAAAATTAAATTAAATAAAAATTTAATTATGATAAAAAATATATAATAATAATAAACAAACAAACAAACAAACAAACAAACACACACAAAACTAACAAACTAACAAACAAAAAACAAACAAATAAATAAATAAGACAAAGGAGATCAAGTCAGAAGACAGAAACAGAGTCAGGTTGCAAAGATCTAATACTCCAGAGAGATTCCAATTCTTCTCTCTTTTTGTGTCCACACCATATATAAACTGCTGCCAGCCCGGCGATGAATGCAGCGTTTCATTAACTAGTGCTCTGACTGAGATCCACGTCCCCCCTTGTGCTTTTCCTGGACTCATTTAGTCTCCCTCTAATGAAGCATTTTTTCAACACTGTTTTCAAAATGCAATGAAAGAGACACTTCTGCTGGTCCTGTTCCTTTCACTGGGAGAGGAGACTGTTATACTGGAAGAACTTTTCATGCTCAATAGATTCTAAGTGACTTATAATGGATTAGGGACAGGTACCTTATGCTAGAGTACTTATGTTTTTAGATCTTTTCATTAGGTATTCCATTTCTCTTTAGCTGAGACCATCCCACGTCATTCTGTCTGAAGTCCAGCTCTGTGGCACACCAGGGGAAGGCAACGCTGGGTCTATGTGGCTTAACAAGTGAGGTAAAGTGAGATGAAGGAAGGCATGGGACGGCACTATAATGAGGACCGATCAACAGACCCCTGTCAGAGGAATTAGAAAAAAAGGAGAAAGGATGGCACGCTGAGAGACAGAAAGAGTTTCATCCACGGCCCGTCTGTAGCGTCGAGGAGACAGTGTGTAATCATGGTGAGGAATTTCAGCAGTGATGGAGAGATGGCACTGAATTATTAACACAAACTCAGAGGGAACAAGTCAAAACATTTACATGGAAAACTGTTGGATTGTTGCTTAGTTGCTTTTTAACACCTGGTGTCAGCTCAGTTTCCAGACAGAAATACTCATGTGTTCAATATCACCGTCAGTCTTAACAGCCATCTGTCTGGAGTAAACAGTGGAAGAATGGGAGAGTTTCAGCCACGGTCAATAAAAAGATGAATAAAAATAATGTCTACAACTCCACAACCGGTTGATACTTTGTTCAGATGAGATTATTGTTTAGTTTAGCGGCAGAAAAACAAAACTGCATTTCACGTCTGATTCAAAACAACACAGAATTCTTAAAATAATATGAGTTGGTACAAACAAAGACAGGCTTTAATTTTAATTTTGATGCTTTTTAAACAGATTCAGCTCCTCAACTTATTAATCTGTGCAACACAAAGTGTCCAAAAAACCTGTTTAAAGACACCCTTCCATTAAAAACAGTTTTTCTGAGGTTTGTGTTGAATATTTTAGCTCCACAGGTGTTCTTACCTTCATAGTGGGTGAAAACAGGTCAACAACTTCTCTTTCAGTTTTTATCTCTCAAACTACGCAGGTGGTGATAAAACCCGAGTTCTCCCGAGTTGTAACGGCCTGTATCTGTTTCATCACAACTCCTTTGTTCGTTAGTATTCATCAGCTCCTGCAGTTGAAACCACACCTAGCATGCTGCTGGCTAATAGCTGTTAGCATAAGACGTAGCAAACAGGAAGAGACTACGTGTGCTGTTGCCATGCGCACCAGGGAAAGAAACAGTATATCTCTAGTAGCTCTCATAGGCTAGTTTGTTAGCCAATCAGAGTCCAGCAAATTTGAATAATGAATATTAATGAGTTGCTGCCCGAAACCTGACGGAACCACACGAATTTTAATGCAGACAGATTGAAAGGTCTGTTAATCAGTGTTTCCTGACGTTTTTTTAGATATAAAATGTTTCATATTACTGGTTAATACTTAAGAAATAACCACAAAGTCATGAAATTTGTATGAAATGGCCTCTTTAAATAGATAAATAACAAATTTTATACCTCCAGGAAAATATAACAAATAATGTCTGTCTTCACTAACAGATTCTCCTGACCTTTGACATGGCAGCTAGTATTTGGGTGTCAACTTAAACATATGAGTGTGAGTTTTCAGCTTAGCATCCCAGAGTCCAAAGCATTCCACCACACCGCTCTGCTTCACCCTCACCAAAACAAACGTCTCCAGTGGGCCCCCCAAAATGAGAAGCAGATTAAGAGCCGTGGCCAGCAGCCCAAAAAAGCTGCAGCCTCTCAGCGGCTGTATCAGTGACCTTGTCAGTCAGATGATACTGCACACACACAGCTGCACGTGCCTGATGCAAATCACACACATGAATTCACTGAACCGGTACTCAGCGCTGGGTTTTTATTATCAGTGGTCAATCTGTCAAACAAATTGAGTTGCTCACTTTACACTCATATGCCATGTGTACTGAGGTTTCTGAAATGTATAAAAAATGCAACAAAAAGCAAAATCCTGTCTACACTTGTTCTATCGAAGCTTAAAAAAACACAAAAAAAAAACTTCTTAAACAAAAACTAAACCGAATAAACTACCAGGATTTGCACTAATAAACCGAAAACAAGAGCCTGAGCTTAGACAGTTCCACATCGTCAGACTCTTCATATACTTTTTATCATTTTTACACAAATTGGTTAAATAGTTGGAAAAGGCCAGCTGGTAAAAACAGGTGCAAAAACACTAGAAGTCCAACTTAAACTGCACAAACCTGATAAATATGCTCAATGCAGCGATAAAAGTCTGACACCATTCGAACCTGCAGCACTAAGTCACACAAATCTTTTCTCCTCTGTCACCTCAAAAAAGCAGAAGACAGCGAGCTCACCTGGACCAGAGTCATCTGCGAGCCGAGTGCCAGGAGGATTTTCTCTGTCTTGGTCGGGTACGGGTTGTCTCTGTGCTTGTAGAGCCACTGCTTGAGCGGCCGCGCCATGTCCTGCAGGGCCTGGCGTTTGTGTCGCACTTTGCCGCTGCTGCTACGACCCCTGGAGCAAAGACATGTTGCAGTTGTCTGAATGTGAGACATTTCTGCAAGTTTTAGCATTTTCTTTACCATATTTTCAAGGTATATTTCTTCTATTTTTAAAAATACGTCGTTTAAACATGTAATTTAAAGAAATTCTTCTGTTTATGGTCATAAACAGTTTTTCTTTACAAACTGTAAAAAACACACAGTTTTATGTTTAATGAGCCAAAAATTAAATGATGCCAACGACGTCTGAAGCTACGACTGGAGCACTAAGACAAGCAACATGTCACCATTTATTTATTATTTATTAAGACTTCAGAATGTTCTCACTTAAACTAGAGATTAAAATAAGATTAAAAAGAAAGAAATGCAACGCTGGAGCAGAAAGTAGAGAGAAGAACTGCCAGTTGATTTTCCATCGCTTGTCCCACAAACCGCCAACACATTGAGCTGCTTTCTAAAACCTCAACTTAGAACTCAATACTGACAGATACCAGAAGGATGTTGGTGATTATAAAAATAATACAACATATCATGAAATCAGTGCTGGCAGCGTGTTTAGAATCTCTGCTTTAAAATAAATATCAACATAAAGTTCAATTAGAACTAAGTATTTTCAGAGTAAACAAGTTTCAGATGTGTGTACCATCTGCATGTCTGTGTTTTACTGAAACACTTTACTGACAAATTATCTGCTAAATATTTACTACAAAATCCTTAAACCTTGTTTTATAAAATCTATTTAAAGGTATGTGCAGAGTTTTGTCTGCAGTGTGACGTTCAGGCTCATTGCAGCTGCAGATTTTCGGAACCTGTAGATGTCAGTAGGGCGCTGCTTCTCTCTGCTTCTCCCTTTTTACACAAAAAGCTCCACTGACTGCAGATGTAACATATTTAAGCCAAACCTCAAAGTCTGCCTGAGGTTCATGTTCTACAAACATTTTCCTTGTAATCTAGATCGCTATGGACATCCTTGAGTGTATTTCACTCCATGCTCGGAACTTTACAAACTCTCTCTCTCACACACCCATGTTTAATAATTTAATTTTTAAAAATCTAATTTATTTTACCTCCTTTTTGTTGCAGAAAAACAATATAAAGAATATTTAAATGAGTTTTTATGTGATGGACTGAACCACACAGAGCTCAATTGTAGACATATTTATATTGGAACCAGATGGAGACCTCCATTGGACCAGCTACTGAACAAGTCTCAGCTAGTTATTAATTCTAATAATAGTGTTAACATTAACACCCAAATGAAGACCAGCTTTGGAAAAAAAAGTCATTTCCCCAGGGAGAATCCTCCAGTCCAGTTAAATCCTCATCCACACATGCTGACCAGAACCGTTTATCAGAACTTAATAGTCCACATACCCGCTGCGCCTGTGTCTGATCGCCTGCTGGTCTCTCATGTTCTGGCTGCTGCAGAGCAGGTCTGGATGTGGCCCGTCAAGGACTTCTATGTAATTTCTGCTGCTCATCTCCACTTTTTTCGCCTTCTCCTCAAAGAGGACCTGACTGCTCAGCTTGTTAAACACAATGGTGTTCATCTTTAGCCTCACAGACCAGCGCTCGCTCTCTGGTGCGCACTAATTCCCTGTTAAGAGTGGGGGGGGGGGTTTGATGCGGTGTCCCCGTTTCTTTCCTGCAGGGAAACAAAACTGAAAATGAGTTTGGTTAAAAAAAATTTTTTATTTATTAAAATTCAACTTATATGCAACACACACTCTAGATAATTAAATCCGCGCAGACTGACGGTAGGCGCTAACGTTCCAAATCAGATTTACGCAAACATATAATAACAAAATTATAAACAAACTGCGAAGTCTGATCAATAAGTAATGAATCAGGTCTGATGCAGCTTTGACTTGTTTATTTAACAAAAAAGGAAAAATTCTCAAACTTGATTGTTTTGCTTCGTTTTAGTCTAAAGTAATTTAAACCATATTTACCAGCACAGAACCAGCAGTGAGGAACTGACGTGGAACGGCAGCCTTGTGGTTTGGACTGTAAACACAAATCTGCGCTTGGAAAATGTGTTCAGGTGGAATGTTGGATACACACTCCTGAAACATATAGAGCTCTGCTGCTCTGCGCTCGTGTTATTTATTTTGGGATAAAGCTTTCCATGTGTTTGCATCAACATTTATGAGTCTGGAAATGTGACGTTTCTTCCGCTTCGGTTTCCTTTTAGGGTTTAACTCCACGGGTTCAGTCCAGTATCTGTCACAGAGGAACGTGACGTTTCATCACAACATGCACGCGCAACTTTCTTTTTGACATAAACCAATTAAATGTCAGCATAAAGTTCAGTTAGTATTTTCTGATTATTCAGGCTTTGGGTGCGCGTCCATATCCGCTTCTAATCTGTTTATAGACACTAGAATAAATGAGCATGTCGGTGTTTTTGTGTTAGAGTTCTCTGATGAACATATGAGGGTGTCCGTTACCTTACGAGGGTCCCTCCTGCGTCTCTCTGCTGTGCTGAACAATAATCCTGCTTCCAGCCGTCCATGCCCCGCTCACATGTTCCCCGCCTGAGTCTCTAAGCTCTAACCACATGGACCGCCGTCTCCTCCTCCGTTTTATCCGGCGCCTGGCTGCGCCGCCCAGGACTCTGAATATTTGTCCCTGCTCATGTTTCTCAGCACACAGCCTGAGCCTGCGAACATACCCTGGATGCTTTAAACCGGTTCAGGGGCCGCGGCCGCAGGAGGAAAGGAGAGAGGAAGGTATCACGCTGAAAATAGAAGGAGTTTGATTTGAAGTGTGTTACTAAGGATTGCCATGTGTAAAAGTCCATTTTGCGCATGTTTGCACATATTACTGCGGAAATAAGGGAAATGAATGAGGCATTACAGAAGAAATATGTTTTACATGTTTTGGTGTATCTTTGCTGTTCTCTCAGTCTGTCAGACAGAAGGCTGCCCGTCTCCCCCTTTTTGGGGGGGCGGTGTGTGAGGGGTGGAAACCTGCTGGTTTTCTTTGGCAAGTGTTTACTAACTGAGACTGTATATGTAGCTTTTTATAAATTACTTTTGTTTTGAATTGGTGAAATAAACCGATTTTAATTATTTGTCATTGTTGTGTGAAAATCTGAAGTGGATAGCTTATTTATAGGTGATTGGATTATATACCAAATGAAACCTAATAATATAGGGTTCTTCTAATGTATAACACAATAGGTTTATTGTGGACTCCAGGTAGTGCATGCCATTTTATGAGATATGGAACATTTTTCTAAATTTGTTCAATTTCATATTAAACTTTTCTATTTTTTTTCACCAAATAGTTGCAATAAAGTGTACCTCTTTCTAATTTTTCTGAAAGCTTGGTTTCTGAGGATTCCAAACGTGTGATAACACTGTCTGTCTCTATGTTCCTGCAGAATGTCTCCGACACAATAAGAAAAAGTACTATCAATGAAAAGTTTCGGGTATAAATTCACTCAATAAATGTCAATACTAGAACATGTTATTAGTTTTACCAAATGTAGCAAATGTTTTGTGTAGTCATGCACTCTCAGAAATCGAGGTACGAGACAAGAACATTTTTGTACCTATAGGTAAATTGTTTTTAAATGTTCCCTTAAAAGTACAATATTGGTCTTTAAAAGGTCAGAAATGGCCCTTAGTGTGTTCAAATTGATATAAAGTACAAATTTGTACCATTTCAACTGCACCTGCAACCCTGGTCAAGGCTGGTTAATCTCCATTTTATTAAGTTTCACCATCATTTTTAATATTATGTTTCAGAATGTTGATTTTAGACAATAAGGGTACAAATTATTGTCTCTGGGGGTGTACCCTGTAGTCCAGGTCCCTTTTTGCACCTTATGAAGTTGTTCCACTAAAACAGTAAAATTATGCCACATTTTGAAGTCTAAAACCAACATTCTGAAACATAATATTGAAAATGATGGTGAAACTTAATAAAATGGAGATTAACCAGCCTTGACCAGGGTTGCAGGTGCAGTTGAAATGGTACAAATTTGTACTTTATATCAATTTGAACACTCTAAGGGCCATTTCTGACCTTTTAAAGACCAATATTGTACTTTTAAAGGAACATTTTACCTATAGGTACAAAAATGTTCTTGTCTCGTACCTCTATTTCTGAGAGTGTGTGCGATACCACAAATTTTCTTTCCGATCTGATACCAAGTAAATTTCAGACCAGTATCGGCGATACCAATCCGATACTCTGCTAAAAAAGTTCTTTTTGGAAAATTACATTTTAAAATTAGCGTGACATACTGTCCACATGTCTTTACTCTGCTGTCTCTTTTTACTCTCCATGTTTGTATTGATTGTTACTGCTGCCATTAACTGTTTCTCTGTTTATCTTTCTATAGACATGACGACTGGCCCAAATCCCTCGGTGTTTGTGTCTTTCCTGTCAGCTCAGATCCCAGTCGGCTGAGGCAGAAGGCCGCCCATCCTGAGCCGGGTTCTGGTTCTGCAGGACAAATGGACATCTGACTTGTTTGCAAAAAATAAACAGTCTCAGTTCTTCACTTGTGGTTTGCAGTGGGCGGAGAGACTCTGGGCCGACACATGAAACAGGTAAACAATCTAGTAATTTACCACTGGCTTGTCTGAGTTCTGCAAATTTCTGCGTTTAATAAGAGGTGGGATTCGTTAATAAATCAATGAGGAGTCGCTGACTCCCTTTGTTTACAGCTTTTGGTTTGGTAAAACAGCAATTGGTCAGTCACACGCCATGAAACAGGTTTGACTGCTTCAACCGTGAGGATGTTAAGCAAAAGCAGTGAAAATGGAGTGTGAATGAGATGTGCTCTTTCTCACAATTACTTATTACAATGTTTCCTGTGTTCTGTAAATAGTTTTATTATGTATATAATTGAATTTTTGTATCGTAAATATTTTTTACAAGTTATTAAACAACTCTAATTATGCAAAGTTCATTTTATTGTTACTAAACGATCTGTTTACTATAAAAAATAAGGGAAATAAAAAGTAAACTCAATGAATTATGAGAAGTATTTATATCAATCAGTTTATTCTGAAGAAGTTTATAACATAAAACTTGATGAGAGTTCTTCATCTTACCCTCCTCTTCCTCACTGCTGACTGGCTTAGAATAGGATTTATAAATAGATTTATTCTTGTACCTCCACCCTACAGGTTGCTCCAGAGCTTGATAACGGTGTTTTTCTGCTTTTTTATCCCTAAAACATATTTGAAAAATCTTAAATCACTAACAAGAAATTACCTGTATGTGTAAATACTTATACACAGGAGGTATGAACAGGAATTTTTTTAGCGATGTAAACACTCAATAAAAACATGATTAACACTAAAACCAAAGACCTAATTAGACCACCGCTGTAATAATTTACTATTTTTACCGCTAGTTTTTTTTTTTTTTTTTACTTACATCTGAAATCAAACTCCTCCTCCATCATTGGTTTAAACTCTCTGCCAAATTGCTGAGAAGAATTATGGGATATGTAGAACGTGAAAAGATACACCAGACCCATCCTTAAAACTCAGGGAAAAATAGTACACATTTCAAGGAAGTTTCCTTGGAATTTGGACAGTTCTTGTCGCCGCGGTGTGACGTAACATCCTTCAAATGAGACCTAATGTCAGGTCTTGGGGTTTTGTTTGTTTAGTTTTGATTTCTTGTTGTAGTTTTATTCCAGCGCTTACATCTGTGATTTTGTGTTGTTTACTCAGTTCCTCATGTTCCCACGTCTAGTCTGGTGTCTTTTCTCATTCTCCTGTCTTTAGGTCCGACTTTTATTTTGTCCCAGTCATGGTTTCCTGTTTAGCTTTTATTTTGGTAATGATCGTACTTCCTGTGTCCCCGCTGTAACGTTTGGTTTCTGCATTCACTCGTCATGTTTACTTTCTCATTCATCAGTCCCCAGTCTCTAAATCAGCCTATTATCACCTGAAGAACATCTCTAGGATAAAAGATTTAATGTCCCAACAAAACCTGGAAAAACTAGTCCATGCATTCATCTTCAGTCGGCTTGATTATTGTAACAGCATCTTTACTGGTCTTCCTAAAAAATCAGTTAAACAGTTGCAGCTCATTCAGAACTCTGCTGCTAGAGTTCTCACTAAAACCAGAAAAGTGGACCACATCAGTCCAGTTCTGAGGTCTTTACACTGGCTGCCTGTCCGTCAGAGGATAGACTTTAAAGTTCTATTGCTGGTCTATAAAGCTCTGAATGGTTTAGGACCAAAATACATCAGTGACCTCCTGACCCAGTATGAACCTACAAGACTCCTCAGGTCTTCTGGATCTGGTCTTTTATCAGTTCCCAGAGTCAGAACCAGACATGGAGAAGCTGCTTTCAGCTTCTATGCTCCACATTTCTGGAACAAACTCCCAGAAAGCCTCAGATCAGCTGAAACACTCAGTTTATTTAAATCAAGGTTAAAGACCCACCTGTTCTCCGCTGCATTTACATAAAGTTTTATTAGAAAGTCCAAATCCACACGGTTGCTTTTAAGCTGTCCTTTGTTCTAATTCTGTTTATTTAAATCATGTTTTCATTCTTTTACTTATGCTTTTGTTTCATGTAAAGCACTTTGAATTGTCCTGTACATGAATTGTGCTATACAAATAAACTTGCCTTGCCTTGCCTTGCCCAGTGTTTTAAGCTGTTGTTTTGTGTCCAGGTGTTTTGAGTTTGGTCATCAGTTCTGTTTTGTATTTAAGTCTTGTGTGTTTGTTAGTCTAGTGTCGGTTTGTTCTTGTTTCCGGTCACACTGTTTGGATTACTCAATGTTGGATCACCCTCATCATCACCGTCATCTCTGTGTTGTCTGGTTCCACCATCCTCCTTCAGTCCTTTGTAAGTTTTGTTTTGCTGCCCCGTCAGCCGTTTTGATTTTCTTATTAAAGTTTTAGTTATTTCATACGTTGTTTTGAGTTACTTCCTTCTGCACTTGGGTCCACCACTACCACAAAAACCATAACACCTAAGAAGGATGCAGAACCTGAATTTGGAAGCCGGAAGCAGCTGTCAGTAGCATCATCTTGATCATAATTTCTAACAATCATAATGTTGTTGTCATGTTTAAGTTTGAAAATAAATACATTTGAAGTGCATATTGAAGTATTTGGCTTTAAACAAGTACATTTTCTACATAAATTTTCCCAGATTATTTTATGAGGATGTGGGCTCAGCCCCCAATGTTCCCAGGTCCAGGAAACACCCCTGTACTAGAGGTTTCTTCCTGTTAAAAGGGAATCAATCATTTCCTCTGTCGCCAATCGTGCAGCTCAGGATGGAGGATTGTACTGAATTAACAATTCAACCCAATTGGCTGGTTCCTTAGATAGGAAATGTTTTATTGCTAATTAGTTGATATTTCTGAGTTCTGAGTGAGTTCTGTGGCAAACGCGTGACACGTGTAGTACTCGTATCTGACAACATGATGCAGCAGTTTCAGTTAGTCAGTGTAGAAAAGCAAAGAATACCGAACCCACAGCGTAACACCCCCCCTCCTACCTGCCTTCCCAGCAGGTAGCGCATAGACAGGTAAAATGTATGCGCGCGTGTCTGTTAGCGGACCTACCAGCTTTCGGTAAATGCAAACTGTTACATGTAACGTTACTTTCACTGTGTAAACATTCGAAGTGAAGAAGAAAAACAAAAGATTTGCGAGATGTTTTTTCTTCGCAAAACAGCGGAAACTGTCAGGAATCGGGAGGAAAAAGTTGGCTCCGGGAGATTTTCAGGAGGGGCACTGAAATTCAGGAGTCTCCCGGAGTCTCCCGGGATAATCGGGAGAGTTGACATGTATGCCGCTACCTGAGCTAGAAAAAATTCTAGGGGAAACACTGTGCTAATTTGCTGGACTCAGACTGGCTAACAAAGTAGCCTATGAAAGAACGGCTTCCTGTTCCCCCCCCCACTGCGCATGGCAACAGCGCATCGAGTATCTTCCAGTTTGATAAATGTTTATGCTAACAGCTTTTAGCCAGCGTGTTCTCAACTGCGGGAGCTGATGAATACTAATGAGCAAAGGAGTTGTTACCATATATGTCAACCTTGAGAACTCAGAATTAGTCAGTCGGAAGAAACGGACGACGGAAAGTGCCGGAAATTGGGAGAAAGTTGGATCCGGGAGATTTTCGGGAGGGGCAGTGAAATTCAGGAGTCTCCCGGGGAAATCGGGACAGTTGACATGTATGGTTGTTACGCAACAAATACAGGCCGTTTGAACTCTGGAGAACTCGGGTTTTATCACCACCTGCGTAGTTTGAGAGATTAAAACTGAAAGAGAAGTTGTTGACCTGTTTTCACCCACTATGAAGGTAAGAACACCTGTGGAGCTAAAATATTCAACAGAAACCTCAGAAAAACTGTTTTTAATGGAAGGGCCTCTTTAAAATTTAATATAAATTAATATCTTAACATTTTTTGACAACCCCACTACTGCCCAGACAATATGTAACAAACTGCATACCACTGGCACAGCAAACAGCATTATCTTTACATCTACTTTAAAGTGCAGGTTGCAGGTTAAAGCAGGACTTAGGAGCTTTCAGTTTAGGTTTATTTTGGCGGCGCCACTGGACAAAAGCGGTAATATTTTACGTGAACGAAGCCTGCATTTCCCATGAGCACCAGCGCGTAGCGTCGTAAAATCCAGATACCCCGTCCGCCAGCAGTTGGATTGAACTACATTACATTTCGGTTTCCAGTGGCTGAGTGAATGAACTGTCAACCTGGTGGCCAGTTATTACTTCCATGCAAATTTCCGAAAGCTGGCATTAGCATTTTGATTTGAGAATAGAAAGATACTTACTAGTTCAGCAGGAACAGCCACGGCAGCATCAGTCGGAAATCCCTCCTCGACTTTGAGCTCACGCCAGCGAGTGAAAGCCGGGCCTATGTTGATTCTTGACTGTCCTTTTATCCGGTTACTCTCCCTTTTTCTTTTTTTTGTCTCCTCAGACAAAACTTTTCATTTTTTCGGGGCTTCTGCCATGTTAGCTGCAGTTGCGCGTAACAGGTCGCATCGAGTTCCGTGTTTATGACGAATGGGGAAAGGGGAAGTGACGTATGCCGAAAAGCAGCCTATCCATTGGTAGTTTTTTGTGTGGCAGGGTTCCCACCATCCTCCTCAAAGTTGTTTAGTGCCAGTGAAAGCGATACAGACCCCCTCAAGCCATGACAGAGGTGTCATTCAACTTGTTGTAAGTCGCCATATAATCACAGAAGTTATGAAACTATTTCATGAAGGTTGAAAAGTTACTTAGTGTTGGTTTAAATATGTTCCAAAATGCATATGACATGTTGCCCATAATTGCTATTTAAAACGTTTATTAGGGGTAATTTTTTTTGACAATAGATAATGCCAAAAGTTTTTAATTTAAAAGTTTCATATTCTGGATGTGTGACGTAAGCGAAAGGAGTCATATACTACACACTGCCTCAGCGCCATGTAGTGAGTAGGTTGTTATCGGGTTGAACAGTTGTGTTATTGATAGTGTATTCACTAGTTTTGTATTGCAGTGATTTGTCTTAAAATGGTAAATTATTGTGTTTGTGGAGGCTGTCAAACAGCAAACTGACAAGACGTTGAGTCAACAAATGTCCAAATAAAAACAGAAACGCTGCAGCGGGCGGGAGACAGGTGACAGATCGATCAGAGACTCAGCTCAGACGGTATGTGTGCATTGTAAGTCTTGTTGTTAAAGCTACTAATTACCAGCTTTGTTGAAAGAATGAATTTAGATGCAACATGATATGTGGGTTGTCAAATAAGCAGTAAGGCTAGCTTGCAACACCCAGTCTAGCAACGGAACAATGTTAGCACAAGATAGCTCATGCTAGCTTTGCTTAGCAATGTTGAAAAATATCTGAGAAAGTGCACTTTTTGTTTGAGTAGGTGAGACTGGTTTTGGTCTTCATATTGAACAGGGCACTGTGGTTGGGTTTTGATTTCTGACAGAAGCTGATGGGCCTCCCTTCGCCTGTGTCACTTCTGGTCTGGCGGAGGTTAAGTTGTCTGACAAAAACAACTACAGAATTCTAAATAATATATTTGTAAGTAATTATTTTTATTTAGAACTAGTTCCTAATGTATTTCTCTAAACACTGGTTTGGGGGGGGGTTAACCTACAACCTGCACTTTAAGTAACTCTGTACTTGCTAATGCAGACCTCGCCTATTAGTAAAAGCAATATAAAGAATAGAAGGGAACACTGAACTTATTTGGCTGGAAGCCTTGACCCCCCCCCCCGCCGTTATAATGGGGGTGGAGGAGAGCAGGAAGGTGGAGGATGCAAACAAATCATTATAATCAACTCAAAAAGGACAATAGGAAACAGCACACTGTTGCGATTAAGAAATGGCTGCATTTGTTTTTCACATACTTGTTTTTAACAGACACTGGAAAGTTCTGTGGGTTTTCAGTTGGTTTGTATGCCAGGTGTCCCTGTTTCTTTGTTTTCAGATATTTTGCTACCTTTCTGGTTCCAAAGACTTTGTCTTGCTCCTCTGTCTTCCACTATCATATCGTCATGTGCAGCTGTGCTACTGCAATCAAGTACCCACCACAGAAGTTAAGCATTTTTCCAATCCTCTGATTTCATCTTATGTTCCATGCCCTTTGCTTTCTGGTCAGATTTTGGAGTTTATTAAAAACCTTCAGATTTTACCTGCCTGTCATCTTCCTGTTGCAGCTGCTGGCCTGTACACTGGTTCCTGACTAGGTCACACCAGTTTTAATAAGACTTCAGGAAAGGCAGACTATCAATTATTGCCAGACGAATTATATTCTTGCTGCCAAGTGTTGCTTGTATTAAAGCAACATTCAGCAAGAGCAATACTGAAACTAAATGACACATTCTACTATATTTATTTGTGTAAATGATTCCCATGTCAAAAATCAAACAGTTTTACTTGCTTTTTCAAGCAAAGGCTCATTGAAGTTTTGCACTGCTACATTTCTAACTTATAATAAACTTAATATTTTTGTTGCAAATTCATTTATAATTTTTGTTTATTTACATACAAAAACAGTTTTTTGATGTGAGACTTTCTGTCATGGACCTTCTGTGCTAATGTGGGCAAATTTCAAAAACCTCCTTCACTGTGGAAATAATCATGGTGGTGCTGTACTCAAAAAGGTTTTCCCATGCCAGTTTATGTCTCAGAGTCCCTGCACTGTACCCTCATGAGGTTCTATACATCAGCAGCAAGTTCCTTCAAGTTCCCAGACATACAGTATATACATCCACAATAGCACAATGACCTGAAACCCCCTCTGGCAGGACTCTTACCATCAGCACACAGCTACCTGCTATACAACACCACGCTAGCACACCAATACCACATGATGGGGTTGTAGCCTAGGCACAAGGCCAGCATGACCTGTTCTATGTCAAATTCTAAATAACCAAGCCAAGATATTGTGTGTGGATACACCTCTACTAACACTGTCCACCTAGGTCTCTAATACCTGCCCACATGATGATAATATCCTGTATACAGAAGTTTTGTGCGTGCTCAAAGCCATTGTTGATCTGTTACATTCTACCGTGCCTAAAGGGAAGCCTACTGTGTTACTAATTTGTGCCTAAATAAGACTCTGTTAAAGACCAAACCACTATGATTTTCATCAGAGTGGAAATGTTTTGCGTGTTGTTAACATCTTCTTGTGGCATTTTTTTGATGTTAGAGGACATATCTTTAGTTCAAAAGTTCAAAACACCATTTCTAAGTATTTCTGCACTCAAGACACTGTGAATTACTAGTAGGATCAGTCTAAAAAATAGTGCGTTTGTGAAAAACCTTGTTCTTCAAACAGCTAATAAATGTACATGTAGATGAAGTTTAACTCATGTTTGCTGCACTTCATGTCTGTGAAGCTGAGAAAACTTCAACAAAATGCTTCATGTTCCATCTGCGCTCAATCACACCTCGACAGAAACTGAGTCATCATTCACGTTAAAGAAGCTGCCTGTCGGCTTTCACAGATGTTAAAATCAGATTACAAACTAGACCTATACTTTAAAAAGGCCCTTCCATTAAAATGGTTTTTCTGAGGTTTCTGTTGAATATTTTAGCTCCACAGGTGTTCTTACCTTCATAGTGGGTGTGAAAACAGGTCAACAACTTCTCTTTCAGTTTTAATCTCTCAAACTACGCAGGTGGTGATAAAACCCGAGTTCTAACGGCCTGTATCTGTTTCATCACAACTCCTTTGTTCGTTAGTATTCGGCAGCATCCGAAGTTGAAACCACGCCTAGCATGCTGCTGGCTAAAAGCTGTTAGCATAAGACGTAGCAAACAGGAAGAAACAACATCTTTTTGCTCTCATAGGCTACTTTGTTAGCCAATCTGAGTCCAGCAAATTCGAAAAATGAATATGAACGAGCTGCTGACGAAGCCTGACGAAGCAGCCTGATGGAACGAGCAGATTGAAAGGTCTGTTAATCAGTGTTTCCTGATGTTTTTTAGGTATAAAATGTTTCATATTACTGGTTAATACTTAAGAAATAACCACAAAGTCCTGAAATTAATCTTTAAAGAGGCCATTTCATGTAC
>SSNP01000293.1:275049-290049 GCA_006937955.1 Pachypanchax playfairii
ATTTATGAAACACTTATTAACAGACCTTTCAATCTGTCTGCGTCAAAATTCGGGTGGTTCTGGCTCGTTCTGTCAGGCTTCGGGCAGCAGCTCATTCATATTCATTATTCAAATTTGCTGGACTCTGATTGGCTAACAAACTAGCCTATGAGAGCAAGGTATACTGTTTCCTGCCCCGTTGCGCATGACAACGTCAGACGTCGTGTCTTCCTGTTTGCTACGTCTTATGCTAACAGCTTTTAGCCAGCAGCATGCTAGGTGTGGTTTCAACTGCAGGAGCTGATGAATACTAACGAACAAAGGAGTTGTGATGAAACAGATACAGGCCGTTAGAACTCGGGAGAACTCGGGTTTTATCACCACCTGCGTAGTTTGAGAGATTAAAACTGAAAGAGAAGTTGTTGACCTGTTTTCACCCACTATGAAGGTAAGAACACCTGTGGAGCTAAAATATTCAACAGAAACCTCAGAAACACTGTTTTTAATGGAAGGGTCTCTTTAATAATAATCATTCTATTGAGTTCACACCACGTATAGTCTAAGCTGTTTTTGTAAAATCCAGAAATAAGGATAAAGGTTTGTAATGACTGTAGCCATGCCACAGCTGATTACTCCTGTCTTCCCTCTCATTGACTTCCATTATAAACCCGTCACATAATGGGCTCATGAGTCATAGGTTCTGAGGTTCTCCACTCTGTGTTTCTTTGGGTTTTATCTAGGGTAGTTATTCGAAGGTCATGACTAAGCAGCAAGAAGGTTTCTTGCTCTGTGTAATTACTGTTTATTTGTGCTTATTTTTATTTAATGGGGGAAGTTGACTTTTACTAAAGACTTACACAAACATGCTATGAATGGCCCAGTCATGTAATCATGTTAATTAAGGTCAGAAACAGTTTATTTACTATGGTTTTACACAATATTGTATATTTATATTCTCACCTAAGGTGAACCCCCGTTACCTCGTCTGACCTTATCAGTTTTATCCAAAGTCTATTTGGGTTTTTTAAATAGAAATCTTCTATTCTGTCCGTGCCAGTGACTTCTTCCTGTTGTCCTCTGTGGGCAGACAAAATGATTAAACAAGGAAAAGTACAAGATTATTCATAATGTCTCAACTCCAGAGGGGTTGTGGAAAAAAATCAGCAGACAGTTGATACACAAAGCTGTCTTTTAGGTTGGAGTTCATGAATCATCCTGGCATTTTCTTTTTTTTGTCATCTATTTACTGTCAAATTTTAAGTAGCTGTTTAGATAATAGATTTCTAGAGTTTAGTCCAGCCTGAGTAACTGCCCCTGAGCAGGTCACTCAACCTTAGATTCTAAAAGATTCTGTCAAGTCAACCAGACTGAAGTTTTAAATCTTGTTGGAAACTGACGTACAGAAATGCCTCCAGTTGTTTGTGTCTGCAATTTTAGTGGAGAAGAAGTTATTTTCTGCACCTCTAAACGTGTCTATTCAGCACTCTTAAGTCAGCATTAGTGTGTTTTCCAGCTGTATGTTACCTCAGTGCTTCAGGTTTAAATATACCCCAAAACATTCAAATGTTTGCATACCTCCAACGAAATGAGAAAAATCTTAAAAATCTTAAAAATTTTAAAGGTTCCGTGAAAAGGCAAGGAAAAATTCTCATTTCATATGAACTGGATGTTAACTGGTGACTATTTGAAGGAGGGTGTGGTCAAGGCAGCATGACAAATTACTATACAGTGATCCCTCACTACTGTACTTCGCGGTTCGACTTAGGTGGATTCACCACTTTGTGGATTTTTCAAAAATATTTATCCAAAAATAAAAAATATAAAATACTGGGTTTTTGGTTGTTTGTTTACCTCCAGTCCCCACACGTCCTCTGTGGTCGATTAATGACCCAGCGCCTCCTGAAGAGCTGTAAAGCTCTCAATAGTACCTGTGCAGTCACATCGTCACCTTCATCGCACTGCACAGGTCCTTCATCACCATCATCAGTCAACATTATAGTCATCACTGCACGTGGAAGCGACACGGAGCCATCAGCTGTTCCCCTGTTACCTGGGGTCTCATTTATAAAACATTGCGTAGAAACCCTACTAAAAGTGTACGTACGACCAAAACAAAAAGTTTGCGTACGGCAAAAAAATTTCAGGTTTATAAAACCATGTGTACGCACAGTTGTAAGCAATGTCCCCTTTATAAATCATGCTCTATACCTGGAAGTGTGCGTACGTGAATTTGGCTCATGTCCCACCCTGAACAAGCCCAAACCGGGCCATATAAGGTCAACGCAAAGCAGGACATGAATATTGATGCATATGAGGAAGACGGGAAATATTGCAACTAAACAAAAAAACAAGACGATAAACTTCACAGAGACGGAAATGAAAGTGTTAGTGGGTGAAGTGGAGGCTAGGAGAGACATTTTATTTGGTGTAAACAGCAGCGGTGTCACAAATAAAAGAAAAAACTACGAGTGCAGTGCAGACTGTCAGTGCAGCTGACAGGACGGTGTACGGTCTTGTGTCAGAGAAGGAGGGCGACACCGACCTGACAGAAACAACAAATAAACAGAGTAAAGCACCTTTTGTAATACGTGGCTACGTTAACAAATGTTAGCATGTTTTAAGGAGACAGACTAATATGTCGTTTCAGCACTTCCACACTCTGTAGATGGTAAGGAGGTCGTCAGACTGTCTCCAGCACCAGTGCGGCCGGTGACCGCGGTGCATCAGCAGTGGTCGGGTTCTGACTGAAGCTGTGATGCAGACACAGAGAGACTCCATCAGCGCTATTAATTCTGTGACCAATGAATTAAAAGAAATAAAGAGAATGTTTTTTGCGACATGATGACAGCCGTTGGGGCCTTAAATGAACAAACCCAAACATTAAATGAACCTTGTCGTTGTCATCTCAAACACTGCATTACACCCTCAGACCCAATTGTTCCCTGAGTGAAGACTTCCTGTTGAGGAGGAGGCGATTCATTTTATGTATTTCTTTTAGTATTAAAAAATGTTTTTATGAGAGCTACAGCTCACTACAAGCTGCAATATAGACATTATTGCTGTTCTGAATGTTTATAATAACATTAATCTATAATTAATGTTTGGTGTGAGGTGAAATGACGTGTGTGAGAGGAGTAACATGCAGTCTGACTGCAGTTCACCACTTCACCAACTGCGTCGTTGATTCCCCTCGTCTCCAAAATGTCCGTACGCACAGGTCAGAGTTGGTGTACAGGTGCGCACGTTTTCAAGTCAAGTTTGTTTTTTATAAATCCCAACTTTTGCTTTGAAAGTGGCAAACACTACTTTCAGGCCCCATTTTGTGCGTACCATTTTGTGAATATTTTAGCTCCACAGGTGTTCTTACCTTCATAGTGGGTGTGAAAACAGGTCAACAACTTCTCTTTCAGTTTTTATCTCTCAAACTACGCAGGTGGTGATAAAACCCGAGTTCTCCCGAGTTCGAACGGCCTGTATCTGTTTCATCACAACTCCTTTGTTTGTTAGTATTCATCAGCTCCTGCAGTTGAAACCACGCCTAGCATGCTGCTGGCTAAAAGCTGTTAGCATAAGATGTATAAAACAGGAAGAGACTACGTGTGCTGTTACCTTGCACAGCGGGGCAGGAAATAGTATACCTTGCTCTCATAGGCTAGTTTGTTAGCCAATCAGAGTCCAGCTAATTTGAATAATGAATAATAATGAGTTGCAGCCCGAAGCCTGATGAATCTTGACACAGAGAGATTGAAAGGTCTGTTAATCAGTGTTTCCTAATGTTTTTAGATAGAAAATGTTTCATATCACTGGTTAATACTTAAGAAATAACCACAAAGTCATGAAATTGGTGTGAAATGGACTCTTTAAAACTCAGCCCTGAATAAAACACTGCTAACATCAATTAAAAAAAAAAAATCTAGCTCTCTAATTGGCTGAAGCAAAGTTTCTGATGGATTTTTTCATATTAAGCATCAAACATCAACACCGTCTTAGTAAAGACTTCCTGTCGAGGAGGAAGCGATTAATTTTATATATTTCTCTTAGTATTAAAAAATGTTTTAGGAGAGCTACAGCTTACTGCAAGCTGCAATATAAATATCATTGCTGTTCTGAATTTTTATAATAACACAAATCTATAATTAATGTTTGGTGTGAGGTGAAATGACGTGTGTGAGAGGAGTAATATGTAGTCTGACTGCAGTTCACCACTTCACCAACTGCGTCGTTGATTCCCCTCGTCTCCAAAATGTCCGTACGCACGGTTCAGCACGTTTTCAAGTCAAGTTCGTTTTTTATAAAACTCAACTTTTGCTTTGAAAGTGGCGTAGGCTACTTTCAGGCCCCATTTTGTGCATACCGATTATAAATGAGACCCCTGGGGTTTCAATTTATTTAAGCCTTAGAAATGTCCATTAACTGCTCTTTCCTGTAAACAAGCCTCTCTTTGCCATACGCATCATAACAAGTGGCAGAAAAGTGACAAATCAAACAAAAAACCCTCAATCAGCACAGTATCTGAATCAGAATAAAAAGTTTTTCAAAAATAATATTTCCAGAAGAAAGAAGTAGCAAGAAATACTCAAAAAGAACAAAAAATGCTAGCAATGTCACAGAGCTACTCCAACAAGCTGCCACCATGTGTAGCGCTATTCCAGAATTAGGGATTTAAAGCAAGTTTTGTCTCATCTTCTCTTCATTGCAAGCCACTGTAACTTACTGGTATTGACAAGTGAAATTATACTGGCAAATAACTGTAATTAGGAACAACTAAAACAATTTTTACTCTCACTCTGCACTAACTCTACACATTAATACCAAACATGCATGATTGGTTACTAAATAGGCTCATGCTATTTTGCAAGGTATTTTCTTTAATTGACATAGATATCAGATCCATATATACTGTAAAGATGTTTTCACTCTGAATCAAATGCTTTTGTGCATCCATCTATTCTAAAAGTACTCACTGCAAAACATGCATTGTTAAATTGATCATTTGTATTTCCAGAGTTAAAATTTTCACTTATCACTTCTAAAATTCAGGTTGCATTATCTTTGGTTCTTGACTGTCCAGGTATTTGTCTTTGTGAGCAGACAGTTGCACAGCGCTGAAGTATTTGGGAGTGTTTGGGCAAACTGACAACAGTAAGCTAGACAGAAGTTATTTATGCTTGAAATGGGAAAATGTTTTAAACATTTGTTAATGTCAGTTACAAAATAGTAATGACACTTATATTAAGAAATAGCATGAAAAGGCCCCAACAGAGCCTCAACACCCCATAATATCCTTGAATCTTGGCCTAACTGACCATTTTTACAAATAATTATGCTAATTATGTAAACAACTGTGAGCTGTCAGTTTCTACTACAATTTTCTACTTTATATTCCGGTCCCAAAGTACACAATCAGATTCAAATTGGATGTTTTGTAATTCCTTGCTGATAATTTGTCAATTTGCTGCAGTTCCCTTCAGTTACAAATCTTCATTTCAGGTCCAGAACAGTGATAGCTTGATGAAAAGATCCTGATGAAAATTCCGGGATAATGTAATTTTTGGTGGGACTCCATGTGGAAGTCAAAGTTTACTTCACATTCCAGTCAGGGAAATCTGGCTGGGCATATAGTTCACAGCTTCACAACAAGGTGGATCTGCCAATGAATGGCTGTCTGCTGCATGAACAATTTGACATCTTTGAGCAGCTTTTTGGCTGTAACATTCTCTCCTTTCATGCTTGCTATTACTTCAAGAACCAAGAGCGCAGATAGGTTTTAGGTCATGCTAACATTGTTGTGACCACTTTATCAAAATAAAGCAATAAATAAAGGGGAACTGGTAATAATTACTGATAACCCATATGACACCATATTTAAAAAATCTTTTTTTAAAAACATGTTCTTAAAGAGTCCCTTCCATTAAACACTGTGTTTCTGAGGTTTCTGTTGAATATTTTAGCTCCACAGGTGTTCTTACCTTCATAGTGGGTGAAAACAGGTCAACAACTTCTCTTTCAGTTTTAATCTCTCAAACTACGCAGGTGGTGATAAAACCTGAGTCTGAACGGCCTGTATCTGTTTCGTCACGGCTCCTTTACTCGTTAGTATTCATCAGCTCCTGCAGTTGAAACCACGCCTAGCATGCTGCTGGCTAAAAGCTGTAGCAAAAGAAGTAGCATACAGGAAGAGAGAACGTCTGACCTAAATATTTATTTTCCAACCTAAATATTTGGTTTCTAAATACATTTTTTAGCTTGAAATCTAAATATTTAGCTCCAACCTAAATATTTAACTAATAAGCAAATTCACTTTTTGATAAGTGGAAGTGGACTACCAAAATAAAAGCTGGACCTCGCGAACTTCAATACTGAACATGCAGACAACTGCCTCAGTTTTGTTTTTCATACAAGTATCCCACAAGTATAACCCCATGGGAGCATTCATGATACCTTTTTGTAGCTCTGCACACATTTATTGAAAGGGAAAACATTTACATAAGTACATATTCAAAACTCTTGTACCAACAACAATTACTTGTTCCCACCACAACTGGACCGTGAAACTCCCCAAGAAAAGACTGGTTCAACTGTTGTTTTTGCACCAGCTCATTGTCTGAGCTCGATGTCCGTCTCCCTGGCAAGCCGCATCTCCTCCATCAAATGACCCATGTTGGCCTCTGACACAGCAGCAGAGTGTTCATTCCCCTATCACATATGTTCTAAGACCATCACCAAGTCTGTGGTGTTCTGTTTTCTTTAATCTGGACAGAAAAGAGTCATCCATAATCGCTAACATCTGTGAACGTTGTTTGTGCAATACTCTCTTGAAGGAAAAAAAAAAGCATAGCCAACAGAGCTAGCATGTCTGCACAGGAAACAACAACATGACTACACATGTTCAAGTGAGCTCGCTACAAGAGTTTCTCATGAGCTGCAGCAATGACCTTAAAGCTCCCAAAAAATAATTATAACTCATCGTTGTCCAACATCACAGATGTTCAGATGCTGGCGCTAGAGCCGCAGTGTAGAAGTTTACCAGGTCCAGCTTTTATTTTGGTAATCCACTTCCACTAAATGGCAAGTGAATTTGCATATTAGCTAAATATTTAGGTTGGAGTTAAATATTTAACTTTCAAGCTAAATATTAAATTTAGAACCTAAATATTGGAAAATAAATATTTAGGTCAGACCTAAAAAGTATTTAATTTGCTAACTAAATATTTAGTTTGCAAATTAAATTAAATTCTCCACCACCCCAGAGCTGAACTATAGAAGTGAAGATGTAGGAGGAAATCATACTTTTCAAAGCAGTTTCTGTCTTACAGAAATCTTTTATAGAATCTTCTCATTGTATAAATATTGATGTCCCCCCCTCTGGTTATTTATTTTTTATACCTGGGGGGATAATTTATTTTTGTTCCTTTTTCTCATCCGACCATACTTGCCAACACTACTGATTTTTCCAGTTGAATCCCAAATTTCAATGCTCTCCTGAAAATCTCCCGGGACCACCATTCTCCCTAATTTGTCCCAATTTCCACCTGGATAACAATATTGCTAAGCCATACGTCACCAGGCACTGTTTCCGGCCAGACAATAATAACGGTTACACCTTGAAGTCACCACCATCTGTTGCACAGGTAGGCCTACTGCTATTTTATTAGTTAACTTACGTTATTTGTGTGGACTGTTATTTTGTCAAATAAAAATAAGAACCGTGTGTTGCATATGTATATGCGAACCCCCCCACCCCCACGTCGTCACCACATTATGTTTTTGGTCGGGAGGGCGGTGCCCTAGCGCCCTCTATTGGCCAACCGCCCCTGCATGTAGTCATGCTGTTATAGGCCTAAACTGCTGGGGGACATACTGTCCACATGTCTTCACTCTGCTGTCTCTCTTTCCTCTCCATGTTTGTATTGATTATTATTGCTGTCATTAACTATTTCTCTGTTTGTCCTTCCATTGACCATTATAGCACACAGACATACACATGTGAACAGAGAGTAAAATAATTGTTAGACTGGCTTGCAGCCACAGACTAATCACAGAACTAAAATTTAAATTTTACACACAGAAATATCACAATTATAAGACTTTTAAATATTTTTAACTGTACAGTATATCACATAAAAGTGAATCAAATTTCAAGAAACTGCATTTCACCCCAAAACAACAGTTCTAATTTAGTTTAATGTGTTCTTAGTCAAAAATGACTGATCTTTATAAATGTATAAAACTGGCTCCGGCAGATTGAACTTGCGCCTTATCCACACACTCAGATTTATTTACTTTTAAGTGGAGGTACACATCCACATGCAGACACATACCTTGCAGCCTTTTTTGACTTGCAGTGCAATCCTGTTGGAATCTTTCCTGCTAGAAGCCCAACATACACTAACCAGAGATGAAGGAGACGCAGAGGTGCATTTCTGTTTTCCAACAGCAATAAAAACGAGAATACTAACCTGCAAATGCAGTTAATTTATTTGCAAAGTACATCAGTTACTACTACAGACTATCCAATATTTTCATCATGATGCACAGTGAATGTAACATTTGACGAATTTTGCACATCCTATTGTTCCTACTTTTGTTAGTAATACTGTCATTGTCTTTTTTAACAATAAGAAAGTAATTTTATCATCTGTTTGATATTTAAGCTGTAATCAAGATCATGTTCTGTTTAGAAGAACACAAGTTAGATAGACTATACAACATGAGATATCATGAAAGTTCTATTCAGAGATCTATCACCATCAGCATGAGATGTAATGTATGTAATGTATCATCGCTTTAGAATCAAATGTATTGGGATGGTCATCTTCAACCAGGAACCCAAAAGTAACTAACAATAGACTCAATATGAGGGACAAAACTGTTTGAAAGACATTAACTCTGTTTCTGTTTTTATTCTTTTATCAAATTATTATTTCTTAACTCATTCAGTGCCACTTTCAGATTTCATATCCCCCTCAGTGCCAGAGATATTTCGCTTTTTTACTGATTTTTGAAGGCGCACAGAATATTTTGTCCAATGACATCATCACAAAATTTCGTCTTTCTTCTTTCAAAAGCAAAAAAAAAAAAATGTTATTTAGTAATCTGCAGTACAAAAGAGGAACTTTTATGAAAATCCACACGTTTCAGGACTAAAAGCTGAGATAAAGAGCGTTTTGTGTAAAGAGGTTTTTTAAGCAGATCAGTGACTTTGATGTAAATATTTCATGTTTCAATGATTCATGCAACATCTCAACTATGTTTTACTACTATGAAAGTAAAAAAACAACAGTAAAAAAGTACTTTTGATAGTTTATTTTATGTATGAAAATAGTAATTTCTATACAATTTCTACATTTGAAAAAAATATAAGAAAAAAGTGATTTATGATCGGTTTGTCTGTCAACGCTTACTGTGTGTTTTATGCGGTGAATCGTTCTTTATTTTGGTCCCTGCTGCCTTTAGAAGATCCTAACAGGAGATACTGGTCAGATAAATCCACCTCAGCTTCACTAGAATCACCAGAAGAACCTCAACGTCAGGCTGAAGACATAACGAGCACAAAATGACAAGCTGGATCAAAAACCGTGCCACCTTCGACACAATACTCGTTCCCGTTAGATCCGGTAGACACGCTGAAGTGATTTTATTCATGTAATAAACTCCACCATCTTCTCAATTCCATAAATTCTATACTAGTTTGTAATAATTCTGAACGAAATCGCTTCCCAGCTGCTTCCCAGACTCTGAATCTCTCTTCCACATTCACCGTCTCTCTTGTTCTGACTGTCTGGCTCCGCCCCCGCTCCACATGCCTTTATAACAGGGTAAGGAAGGAAGATCTCATCCAGAGTAGTGCACCACTGCCCCCTCCTGGATCATATGACTAAATACAGCATGTAATGAGTTCAAATTCAGCGAGCAGGTGCCCCAGAATGCTTTGCGGGATGTAAGCCAATAAAAGCTGTAGAGACATCAAGACGTCTCTGGCACTGAGCGTTCGGATTCCGTTTGACTTCTATAGACGTCAATGGCACTGAATGAGTTAATCTTTCTTCAGGCAAATACTCCAAGAGTGACTTATTTTGTCTTTTATGTGTGGTTATGTTTATGAGTATCCAAATAAAACCATGCTTGGACTTATTTTACATCAGCACACAGTAACCCACAGCTGTCATGACCCATGAAGGTATTATTAATACCTTTGAGTCTGTGCTTGCAGTCTTGAAAGCATACCAAGTTGATGCAGAACTTTCTCACTCTGATTATTTATTGCCATGTCAGTTTATTATTTACACTTTATCGATGCAAAAAAAAAGTCAGGATCCATTAGTATCAAAAACAGTGTTAAAAAGTGCAGAGAGAGTTCAAAATGAATGACATAATAGGACTTCTGAGGAGCAAATAACTGTGAAAGATCAGCTGAGGACAGGAAACAAAAAAGGAGAGCAGTCATGACACGAGTGTGTCGCTCCAGCCAGCCTGATAATGTGAAAGTGCTGCATTGATATAAAAGCTAGTTTATAACTGAGAACAGAAACTCATTTCAGACCTCAGACCTCCGTTTGCCAGAGCGTGTGGCCCTGTGTTTAAAGGGGCCGTTGTTCATAAGCATGTTTTTGATGGCAGTATAACAAGTAACGCTGTAACTGCTGCTATTTTAACAGTTTGTTATTTACAATATTAGAAATAATAATTTCTAATATTTGGAAGCAAGTTTTATATTTCACATGTTTATTTGAGGAAATATCACTGCAGGATTAAGGAGGTGTGAGAATACCAGAAAATAAACTCCAAAAAACTTAAAAGTGCAGTTGTACTTTAAAGCAGTTGTACTAACAACACTGTAGATAGCATTTGTACTCAGATTGACTGTGTGACTGTAAAGGAAACAACATATATAGTCAGGGGTGCACATAATATTTTTGGCCTGGTTCTCAGAAGAGAACCTAGGGTTGTTACTCGGTCCTCACATTTTTAAATGTGTCTCGCTGTGTCTCTTCCGAGCTCCTCTGCTTTGTTTTTGGTTTCATCAAGCTTCAAATTCAGTCTGTTTACTTTACCTGGCTCTATATTTGTTTCAATAAAAATCCTTTAATTGTTGAAAAAATCAAGAGAAACCAGTAAAATATAAAAATACTGGTAAAAAACCCTTCAGAGTTCAGGTTGGATTGTTTACAGGTTTGATTGTTCACTTTAATCTACATTTAACAGTTTGGTGTTGAAATTTATTAGTCAGCTGTTGGAGCTTCTGTCATTTACTGTAACTGTTTTTTGTTTTGAAATGATGAGGATGTTTGTAATGTGATACAGTCAGATAAAAAGATACACTGGACAGTTATGGGGCATTGACTGCATATCCCATAGTGCTTTGCGCGCATTCAAAATGGCGCGGATCACAGACAAATACGCTGATACTGTTGATTAAAACAGGTGGTTTTCTGTATTTTATAGCACAAAAAGGTAGTTATACACGTCTGTACCACGATGGTCTATTTGTCTTATTCAGTGAATATTTTCAGTTTTGACGCGATGCAGAATCCTGCAGTCAGCTGCACTGATCTGACTGACTGAAAATCCGTCACACTGGCAAACTGATACACAGAGACAGAGAGAGACGCAGCATCAGCTGATCAGCTGGAACTTCGGCGCTCTGGCTGAGAAACATATCAGTCAAACAAAAGAAGTCAACGGGATTCTTCATTTATTTGACAATGAACCGCCTCTGATTAACCTAAAAATTCACGCAGCTCAGCCAAACCAATGTTAAGTACGCAAACGCGTGTTGCAACTTTTCATCTGGTGCATTTTATATTTTGACAGTGTGTGCGGACCTGCGGACCACTTATGTGCACCCCTGGATATAGTAATTATTCTGTCAGCCTGAGTCTGTGGACAGACACATTCTACACTAGAATTATGTTTTGGACCAGTTGCAGCATTTATCTGCACAGCAGCAGGTCCAGTGTCCTCTGAGTTCCCACCACTAAGCACCAGTTCCCAGCTGAGTACTACATGTTCTCCCTTGCTAAGCACCTGTGTCGCTGCAGCCCAGGGTTCTCCAGTGCAGCTGCAGAGCTGAGCTGAACTCTAGTTTCAGGGTGTCCATGCAGCCGCCTCTCACTGTAATCCATCACACTTACTGAAGTCACATGAAATTACAATTTAATTTCATTTAAAATATCCATGATTACAGTGTAAGTTATATCTAATTATTTTATGAAGAAACTTGGCTTCATGTTAATTATTAGTTCTTTGTTTTGCATGTTTTTTGTGCACAAATTTGTTGTCTTTTTGTTTTCTCCGTCCTAATATCCCACAGTTAGGGACGGATATGGTGTTCCACTCGTCTCATGAGATGCAGCTTCTAACTAGTGTTAGGCTACGTTCAGACTGCAGGTTTGTTTAAACCAACCTGACTCCAATGCCAAAGAAAAATAAAATGTCTCTGAGCTAAATACAAGGAGGCACTGTTACCTCTACTGCACATGCGTGACACATTCAAGACGCATTCCGTTCAGACAGCGAGTCACATTCAGGTCTCATTTCACTGGCAATATGAACGACCTTGTAAAAAGTTCAGATTTCACCAAAAAAATGGAATTGAGCATTAAGACCTGCAGTCTGAACGTAGGCTTAGAGACACAATATGTGCACTAACTAATGTAGTTTCTGGACTTACCTTCCCTGTTTTACCTTCAGAAGAGTTTTAACTCAGGTCTGGCCTTAAAACTCCTCCCAAAGTCCTTCATTTGCATCTAGTGTTTCTTATTTATATTGTTGGTCTTTTTTTCCCTTAGTAATAGTTTTTCCTTTTTGTTGTAGTTTATTTATTATATTTCTGTGTACTCTCTAGTTCCCTCTATGTTTGATTCAGTTCACCCCCGTGTGATTTTATTGTCAGGTCTGATCTTCTCATTCTATCACCTGATTCTGTTCTCATCAGATTCATTTTTGCCTTCTCTCCAGATGTCCTCCCTCTGTAAACACCTGTTCTCAGTATAACTACTCCTCAGTTTCTCATTGCTTTAGTCCTGTTAGCTTGTTAGCTTGTGTTCCTCCTCGTGACCTGCCTCTGAATCCTGCATGTACCATGGTCCATTCAATACACACAATAACAAAGACTCTGTAAAAAATGTCCTAAATAATAAAATAATAATTGAACAAAATAACCAAAACTAGAATGTTTACATTTGACTTTTACGGTAGACTTTGTATGATGATTTGTTAATGATGCTCCCTCCCCTCTGATCCATCCGTCCGTCTGTCCGTCCGTCCGTCCGTCCATCCATCCATCCATCCATCCATCCATCCATCCATCCATCCATCCATCCATACCTGCTTATTCCTTTTTGGGGTGACAGGGAGCTGATCCAGTGGTCACTAGATGAGAGGCGGGGCTACACCTGGACAGGTCGTCAGTTACCAATTAACTTCATGCATGTTTTTAGTCTGTGAGAAGAAGCTGGAATTCATGGAGCAAACCCACAACATGAACATGGAGAACATGCAAACTCCATGCAGAAAGGTCTCGGCTGGTTTTGAACTCAGGATCTTCTTGCTGGAAGGAAACAATGTTACCCACTGCACCACTGTGCAGCCCATTTTGAAACTTAATGAACTTAATCTAAAATCTTTGTAGTTAAGTTGTTAAAACTCTGAATTACTTATCGCCGTGGTAACACAAACCTTTGTTTCAGGCATTTCTCATCCACTTGCAATAACAGTGCTTCAATTTAAGGGTTATTATTAGTTTATGGTATTTATACTGACTCTATGTATTCAGCATAAGTAACAGCGACTTATCTAAACATCACATTGTAGGTTGTGTGTTTTCTGAGTTTGGATATGTTATTGTAAGAACAGATGAATACAAACTGCACCAGCGGAGGCCGAGCACCTAAAAGCAGATGTGGATGTTGTTTAAACATTGTGGTTTTGTTTGAACCACTTAAAGTATGCAAAGTCGATGGCTTTAAATCACATGACTCTGGAAACCATTCAGGACATTTGGCAAAAAAACAAACAAAAAAGTTTCTTTTTTTTATTTTTCATCTTAATTATTTCCAGGTTCTGATTGTCAGAGAGCGAGAAGAGGGTTTCCCCAAGCCTTTAGAATGAACTCATGGAGATATTTATGTAAACAAAAAGTTTCAATGGAAGCAACAGGACAAACTAACATACACCCAAGTCAAGATAAAACAGTTTATTTGAACTTCTTGGCATTTTAAAAGAGTTGTGAAATTCTTTGGAACCATATTTCTGTGCAAAGTGGGATCTGAAGACATGTTTCAATAAATCCCATTTATTAAAATGTTTGTCTTGTGCAGAGTTTTGGCTTGGCTGGTGTCTATGTCCAGCAGTCAGGTGAGCAACTGGAAGGGATACCCTCTCACAGTTAAATCACTTACAAGTGTTTGATATCTTGCAGGGGAAACTCCCGTCTGTGAGTTGACACCAGGAGCTTGTTGTTACAAAGCAACAGCACTACCAACGAAGCCACTTTACTGTCCTTAATTTAACTCTAATCAGACATACATACCTGCTTTTACCTGATCTGGGTTGAAACAGCCTGACCTCCAGTCAAATACGACCGCATTGGCTGATTTTGCGATCTGTAAAAACGACACTCCATTACGTATAAGCGACCCCTATCGGCAAGCCTAAGCTTAACCGTTCTGCTTACTAATGTGAAAATATTCTGCTTTACAGCATGCATATCTTTACATTTTAAGCTAACCGATATATCAAAATGAGACATATTGCTGCATAATTTGTGTTTTGTTCAGCTGAACAGAGTAAAACCTTGCGCATGCATATTTAGCGGCTCCTCTGGGAAAGTGCACACATGTGCTGTTGGTAGTTATTCTCTGCTGGATTCCAGCAAACACTCTCACAGGTCGTTTGTGACAAATAAAAACACTTTGACAGGTCGTTTTTTTTGGAGCTGTCACAATCGACCTATATGCAGTGTGCGATTTGTCGGGGGGGGGGGTGGATTCCCCCTCCTCCTGCTTTTGATGTCCCCCC
>SSNP01000293.1:295049-359550 GCA_006937955.1 Pachypanchax playfairii
CTTGCAGACTCACGTGATTCGTTATAGAACCAGGAAGTCTGGACGTGTAAATAATGATTCTGGTCCGGACCAGAAACTAGAGACCACCCAGCTGACTGAGATCCAGATCTGTTATAATGTGACTTTATTTTCAACATCAGGGAGCTGGTGCCGATCTCCAGCTGTCTTTGGGCGAGAGGTGGGGGACACCCTGGACAGGTCGCCAGTCCATCACAGGGCCACACAGAGACAAACTACCATTCACACCTACAATTTAGAGTTGCCAATTAACCTCTTGCATGTTTTTGGAATGTGGGTGGAAGCCGGAGTCCCCAGAGAAAACCCACGCGTACACGGGGAGAACATGCAAACTCCATGCAGAAAGGCCCCAGCCCAAAAAACCTAACCCTTTATTCTTGATTATAAACATCAGTTTGTAAAAGCAAAGCGTGTAGGAGGCCAAAATAATATCTGCTCTTAATAAACTTCACTCAAAGAGTGTAATGTGTGGAAGGGACAACCTATTTACCAGCTCGATAGTATTTAAACACCACTAAATATAAGTCTCCAGAAGCTCAGCTGAGGGTGTCTCTATTTGCATTTTTTTCTAGCTCGCTCTCGCCCTCCCAGCTGGGATGTTGATGAATATAACACACCGCTTGTTAGACGTTCCCTGACTGTGGTAACATGAACACTTCCTTCATGTTTGAAAACTGCTGCAAGAGTTTTTGAGGTATTTGTGCTTTAAAAACATCCAGTGAGCCCTGACTTGTTAGTGAGCTCTTCAACTCCGCTGGGGAACAGGAGGAGCGGGCGTGGCATCTAAGAAGGCTGCACATATTAATTACTGCACACACAGGAACACTATCACAGACGGAGGTGTCACAGTGTTAAGTGTACTCTGTTGGACCACAAGTGCCTGTTAGGAACTTACGCTAAACTCCCTCCTGCCAGATCTGAGAGTCACAGCTCCAAGCCAACATGTTTTAGGCTCAATGTTGAGACAAATAGCACAAAGAGAGATATTGTGTTTCTGCTTTTGGGGAAATATAGAGGGGAAAGTTGGGGTAAACAGCATTCTCTGCAGCTTACAGTGAACCAGAGGCTGTTCATTAATTGTAGAGGTCTCAAAGTAGGAAAAGCAAAATGGAGAAGGCTTGAAAATCACTGACTTCAAGAGAAAAGTTTGATGCTAAAATCTGAGTTTGGATAAATGATAAAAACTTAGAGAGACCATTTCATACACATTTCAGGACTTTGTGGTTATTTCTTAAGTATTAACCAGTAATATGAAACATTTTATATCTAAAAAACATCAGGAAACACTGATTAACAGACGTTTCAATCTGTCTGCGTTAAAATTCGGGTGGTTCCGGCTCCTTCCGTCAGGCTGCTTCGTCAGCAGCTCGTTCATATTCATTATTCGAATTTGCTGGACTCTGATTGGCTAACAAACTAGCCTATGAGAGCAAGGCATACTGTTTCCTGCCCTGCTGCACATGGCAACAGCAGACGTTCTCTCTTCCTGTTTGTTACGTCTTATGCTAACAGCTTTTAGCTAGCATCATGCTAGGCGTGGTTTCAACTGCAGGAGCTGATGAATACTAACGAACAAAGGAGTTGTGATGAAACAGATACAGGTCGTTAGAACTCGGGAGAACTCTGGTTTTATCACCACCTGCGTAGTTTGAGAGATTAAAACTGAAAGAGAAGTTGTTGACCTGTTTTCACCCACTATGAAGGTAAGAACACCTGTGGAGCTAAAATATTCAACACAAACCTCAGAAAAAACGTTTTTAATCTAAGGGACTCTTTAAGTCAAAGTCTGTGAACCATTTCTCACCTTGAACTTCAAAATACTGTATTTTTAGGGCACACAGTACAGAAAATGCTCCTAATTCTGTGCATCATTTATACCTGTCTGTCTGTTCTTTATCAGCATTTGATTAAAAAAGAACAGAACTAATTAATTGTTGGCTTAAACACACCCATGAAATACTTTAGGTGTTACCACTTTGGACTGTGTTATATAACATTCATCCACATTTAAACCTTCTCAAGATGGATTTCTGTAACAAATTGTGTCAGAAATAAGTAAAATAAGGATGTTTGTTTTCTCTCAATGAATGAGTGATACTCATTAATGCTGCATGAATTATAGCTCACTGAGAGAGAAAAAATGGTGTTTGGGACAATATTTCTGAATTAATAGACATTTTACACAATGCAACTTCTTACTTTAACCTAATAAATAAAATAATAATAATTTAATAAATGGGTCTTTGATTTATATTCCACACTGCTGTTCACTGAACTCCTGCAGGAATAGTCTTGCATAAACCCCTAATGATCCACAGCTTGTGGCATGAGTGAAAAGTTTTAGTTTATTTTTTATCTTTAAGAATCATGTGCTTTTTTGTCACAGCAGGAAGTTAAGGGCAGGTTTTTGTTTAAATAAATGCATATTATCTCATTTAAATGAGGAAAAACTGCACCAACCACATAAACAAAGACATGCTGTTTTATTAGCCGTGCAGAATGATGCACTGTCTCAAAATTCTTACAAGCCAAAAATTGACCTATGATGCTCCACTTAGATATGTTGTTGATTTAGATTTTTTTTACACCAGACAAATCCAGACTGCTAACTTGAACAACTGCAGTTGAGCATGTAAGAGAAGAAAAAGAAAGACAATCCACAGGACAGAAGTGTGCTCATGGCTAGAAAGGTTTACTACTACTACTACTACTACTACTACTACTGTCATTTAGCAGACGCTTTTATCCAAAGCGACTTACATTGAGAGAACATACAAGCAAGAAATCAAAGAGAAGGAAACAATATAAGGAGGCGGACTGTTTGGAGTCCAGTTTAATTCCGACGCTGATACATCAAGTGTATCAATTTTTTTTTTTGTAGAGATAAACTCCCAAATCGATATCATAAATCATAAATTAATCCCACATTAAGACTGAAAGTGTTCTTTAAAGAGGTGAGTCTTAAGTCTGCTCTTAAAAGTAGCTGCAGACTCTGAGGATCGGACCGAGTTTGGTAGGTCATTCCACCATCGGGGGACAACAGAGGAGAAGAGTTTGGAACATGATCTCATGCCACGTTGTGGTGGAAGCGCTAGGCGTCTTTCAGCGGCTGAGCGTAGCTGACGCGTGGGAATGTAGGTTTGGATGAAGGAGTGAAGGTAAGTAGGAGCTGTGTGTGTTAGAGTCTGGTAAGCCAGAAGCAGAGCTTTGTATTTGATGCGTGCTGCAACTGGAAGCCAGTGCAGGGAAATGAGCAGCGGAGTGACATGAGCCCTCTTGGGCTGGTTGAAGACCAGACGTGCTGCTGCGTTCTGAATCATCTGCAGAGGTTTAACCGAGGACGCCGGAAGACCGGCCAGCAATGAGTTGCAGTAGTCGATCCGGGACAAGACCAGGGCCTGGACCAGAAGCTGTGTGGTGTGGTCTGTCAGGAAGGCTCTGATTTTCCTGATGTTGTAAAGAGCGAATCGACATGAGCGAGCTACGGAGTTAACCTGCTCTTTGAAGGACAGCTGGTTGTCCAGTATGACACCAAGGTTTCTGGCGGAGGTTTTGGGGAACAGCGTGATGGAGTCAAGCTGCACTCTTATCTGAGGAGGTAAGGAGTTACTGGCAGGACAGACAATGAGGTCAGTTTTGGACAGATTAAGCTGAAGGTGGCGATCCCTCATCCACGCCGAGATATCTGAGAGGCAAGCAGATATCCGCACTGAGACGGAGGTATCGTCTGGAGGGAACGAGAGGAGGAGCTGAGTGTCGTCAGCGTAGCAATGGTATGAGAAGCCTACCATTGCTAGCTGCTACCATTGAAGGTTTGTGTTTGTTTGTTTGTTTTTTTTTAGTTTAGATTAGTATAAGCCCAAAATACCTACCAGAATCTGGTAATAGCTATATTTTTGAATACCTTCAGATCAAAATTAGCAATAATTACCATTCACATTTTGTAAATTTCATCAATTAGCTAATTTATGATGCTTAAGCTTACAAAAGAGACTCTTCAACACAAAGTGGGCTGAAGCTGTCTGAATGGATTACAGTTTCAGCAAACAAAAAGCTTAGCATTGCTTTCAAAGCACTGGAACGGCATGTTGATTTAATACCTGACACAAATTAAGCACAGCCATAAAAAACTGTGAGTTACTAAGAGTGGGTGTTAAATCACACAATCAGGGTTTAAAACTGCTTCTTTGTTTAATATTTTTCTGAATTCATATTTTATTATTTTTAATCTAATAGTCAAAATATAGTAGAGAAATTTCTGATTTTTACAAGTACAAGTAATCTGTACTCTTTTGAAATTGTGTACTATACATGGATGAATGTGTTTTGAGATTTTCTTAGTGGTACAGAATCATACACAAGGGTCTTTTGATAAACTGTCTTTAATCTATTTGCAGTAGAACTACTGGTAATGTTTTAAAGAGTTCCTTCCATTAAAAACGTTGTTTCTGAGGTTTCTGTTGAATATTTTAGCTCCACAGGTGTTCTTACCTTCATAGTGGGTGAAAACAGGTCAACAACTTCTCTTTCAGTTTTTATCTCTCAAACTACGCAGGTGGTGATAAAACCCGAGTTCTCCCGAGTTCTAACGGTCTGTATCTGTTTCATCACAACTCCTTTGTTTGTTAGTATTCATCAGCTCCTGCAGTTGAAACCACGCCTAGCATGCTGCTGGCTAAAAGCAGTTAGCATAAGACGTATCAAACAGGAAGAGACTCGGTGTGTTGTTGCCATGTGCAGCGGGGCAGGAAACAGGAAGCTGTGCTCTCATAGGCTAGTTTTTTAGCCAATCCGAGTCCAGCAAATAGATAAAAAATGTTTCATATTACAGGTTAATACTTAAGGAATAACCACAAAGTCATGAAATGTGTGTGACATGGTCTCTTTAACACAATCTTCATATCAAACACCTCTATATTGCAAAGAAACTGATGATTTATGAGGTCAAACCCAAACAGATTTAAACATGTGGTTGATCTTGAATTTAAAAACACACACACATAAAAACTGGAAACAAAAATAAGTTTTCATCATGACTTATAACTACAAAAATCTTTCATACTAATGACCTTAATGAACTGGACAGAATTCTTTTGAAACAGCCAGTGTTCAGTGCACTAACCAATTATGTCTGGTGTTGTTGAACCACGTACACAGTAATATCAGATCAAGCTTAAAGGCACAAGCTTTAATGAAAACAATATCTGGCTGCAATGGCATAGCCAATTTGTGCTTTATATAACAGCTGTTATTTGCAGAGGCAGTTTTAACACATTTTTGTCCTCAAATAGATTCCTGCAGTGCCCTTTTTTTCTAAAAAACATTTGTATATTAAAGCATTAGGTTGCAATGTTCCATAAGATACTAAAATCTGTCTAGTGTTCTTTAAGATCTTAACAAATTATCAACATTAGTCATATTTCACTATCAGAAACAGTCTGCCAGGATAAAAAGCATGTGGAAGAACTGGAAAAACTCCCAGAAATATTGAACAATTTTAACACCAGTCCTTGGCCTAAAACATATTGCCCCTGCGTTGTGCCTTGAGATCCAGAAGAAGCCCCTAGCAACAGTTACCCCCAGCTACAGTCCTTTGACTTGTGCTGCAGTGGCATCTTGGGTCTACTGTAGGGTCGGCGCTTTGCTCACTGAGCTGTTTGCTTTTCTGAATTCCCGTGACGACTAGAAAGTGGAGGGATGTTTCCGCTGCTGAATAAAACCTACTTTGTTTCTGCTTCATCAGTCAAAAGCTCTGAAAATAGTTATAGTTCTGCAAAGTTTATTACCCTATGTTTTTCTCACGTTACTAAAAGGAGTGGCAGGAGACCAAAGCACAATTTCCTCAATGCTATTATAGCAAATTAAGCCTTAAACGCACCAAATTTACTGAAAGAAACTCTGAAAATTATCTACCAAAAACATTTTATGAGAACCCAAAATTGAGCCGAAATAAAACAGCAGCTGACTAGGCCACTCATTTCACGTGCATGGTGATCATGTTGTGTTGATTCTTTGACAGCTGGTAAAGGACCATGGCTGTGTATTAACACACTGTTTTCACATAAAGCTCTTACATCATGCTATTTTACAGCTTTCAACATCTGGGATTGGCACATATAAAAAGTTACCGTTATATAGTCTTCATTTGTCCTGGGGTGTATATCACAAAGCGGGTTTAACAAACTCTAAATCCAAACCTGAACTCAAGGTTGACCAACTCTCAGTTGATCAAACTCAGAGTTTTCAGTTTCAGAACAGGTGTTAAGCATTATTTCAATAAACTCTGAGTCAAAGTTAACGTGAGTTACGCTCGTGCATGAGGATATACGAAGCCCTCATCAATGTAGCACAGATAACATGATTCACCATGGCAACCAGTGGACCAAAGGTGCGAGCCTCCTACTTCTCATCAGCGGAATAAGACCTTTTAATGACTGCATGTGCAGAAAATGAACACATTTTAAAAAGAAAAAGCAACACTGCAGCTGCAGCAAAAGAGAGAGAGAGATCACCTCTCACAGTGGCTCGCATCACACGAGTCCCACGAGTGGAGGTGCAAGACAATGTATAACCTTACAAATTAAACAGGCTGATTTAAATAGTTTAAAATTATTAAAATTTAAAAGCTTATATTTATCCAAAATTTGACAGTAATGATATGGTTTTTTGTCTAGTACTTTTAATGCTGATTTGAAGCATACTTCAATTGCCTTAAGAAAATCATGACTCGTATAGGACCAGCTTGTAATGCAGTACGTATCATAGAGTGAAAGTACGTAATTGCTGCTATATCCGTTAAGGATGCACGAATATGCCTGAAGTTCTGTATATTAAATTTTACAGTTTTCACAACTTTTTGTGTTTTTTAAAAGATAATTTTGAATTCAATATTACTCCCAAATACTTAAATTCCTCAACATTAATCAATTCTTGTCCATCCAAGTAAACTTTTACTGAAGCCATGGTTGTTTTAGGTTTACAACAACCACTGAAACATTTTTTTTAACATTTAGGCACAGACATGAATCAATAAGCCATTTTTGTAAGTCATTTAAAGCTAATGAAAGCCGATGGGCTGCCTCATCTGCACTTTTGGGTTGAGTGAAAATCACTGTATCATCAGCATACATAATTGTGTCCACATTTTTGCACACATAAGGCAAGTTGTTTACATAAAGGGAAAAAAGCAGGGGGCCCGAAATTGATCCCTGTGGGACACCTTTTTTTATAAGAACTATTTGTTATTTGCACATCTGATAGATACGACTGCATCCATTTAATGGTTTGATTTTAGACCTTTTAGTTATCAGGCTCCTCTCCTGTAGAAACCAACTTCCACTTTTTATCCGTGAGGCAGACACCTTGTGTAGCTCTAAGAATAGACTTAAAACTTTCGTTTTACACAATCCTATAGTCAGGGTTATCTTGGGTTCTCCTGGTCCATCCCTTTAGTTATGCTGCTATAGGTTTAGACTGCTGGAGGACATGCTGTCCACATGTCTTCACTCTGCTGTCTTTCTTTACTCTCCATGTTTGTATTGATTGTTATTGCTGTCATTAACTGTTTCTCTGTTTATCTTTCTATAGACATGACGACTGGTCCAAATCCATCAGTGTTTGTCTCTTTCCTGTCAGCTCAGACCCCAGTCAGCTGAGGCAGAAGGCCGCCCATCCTGAGCTGGTTCTGGTTCTGCTAGAGGTTACTTCCAGTTAAAAGTGAGTCGTTCCTTTCCACTGTCGCCAGTCGTGCTGAATTAACAATTCAGCCCAATCGGCTGGTTCCTTAGATAGAAAATATTTTATTATTAATTGGTTAATTTTTCTGTGAAGTGCCTTGAAATGACTTTGTCATGAACTGGCCCTTTATAAATAAATAAACTTGAAACTTACGTTAAAGCTGTAGTGCGTAACTTTTACATGTCCGTGGATGTCCGTTTCAGCCAAGCCACTATCAGAGGAGATGACACAATGCAGATTAAGCCGATCGGCTCCTCAAACATCTCACGGTATTTTTCAATATATCTCATTTTTACTTTGCATGTCAACCGGCGACATTCCCGCGCTGGCGCACAGTAAATTACGTCTTTTACATCACAACAAGAAAAATAATAAGAAATAGAACGCAGCATCTCGTAGCAGCCGGCAGAACAGGAAGGTCGACATGGCGGAGAATCCAAATAAACAGCCGAGAGACACTTATCGGGAAGTGGATCCTACCACGAAAAAAAAAAAATTCCTGGACGTTCGGCAGAGGGACTATTGGCTAAGAAGGAAAGTGACCGAAGGAGAAGGCAAACGCGAATTTGTATCGGCGTCGCTTTTCCTCGGTGGAGAGAAGAGATCGGGCTGAGAGCAGACACAGATGTTGCCTTGCCGCTGTTGGATCAGTAAGTGACTTGGTTTATAATTATGGTGTGTCGCGAGTGTTACTCTGTAGAGACGGTGTGTAGCTGAGCTGTAGATAACATATGTTATGTTCAGGGGTGCACATAAGTGGTCCGCAGGTCCGCACACACTGTCAAAATATAAAATGCGCACCAGATGAAAACCAGAGCGCCGAAGTTCCAGCTGATCAGCTGATTCTGTCTCTATCTGTGTCAGTTTGTGTCTGTCAGTTTGTGTCTGTCAGTTTGCCAGTGTAACGGTTTTTCAGTCAGTCAGATCAGTGCAGCTGACTGCAGGATTCTGCATCGTGTCAAAACTGAAAAAATTCACTGAATAAGACAAATAGATCATTGTGGCCCCAACAGCTGACTAATAAATTTCAACACCAAACTGTTAAATGTAGATTAAAGTGAACAATCAAACCTGTAAACAATCCAACCTGAACTCTGAAGGTTTTTTTTACCAGTATTTTTATATTTTACTGGTTTCTCTTGATTTTTTCAACAATGAAATGATATTTATTGAAACAAATATAGAGCCAGGTAAAGTAAACAGACTGAATTTGAAGCTTGATTAAGACAGATACCGGTTGGAATCACAACGGCAGAGATAAAGCGGTGGCAGTTGGGCTTACGTCATATGGAAGCGCCAGCTTTATTGTTGTAATGACGCAAAAATTCCGCTAGGGGGCGACAGAAGTTACAGAAGTTACGCACTATAGCTTTAAATGTAAAGACCCTGTATTTAATTGTAGGTTACAGTTCTCTGTAATTGGCTGCTGTTGCTCTCAGATATCAATCTATTCTGAGGTGACTCAGAGTCAGAAAAATGTGATGAGACATTCACTGTATTTAAATGAAATCATTTGGGAAATCATCAGCTGACTGATCTTCTTTTACCAGTCAATGATGGCATCATCTGTCTTGTCGAGCCCTGTAATATTACAGACTTCCAAGCTGTTGTAAGTAGCTACACTTAATATTGTAAAGTCTCAATAATGGGTGGGATATAAGGCAGAAATTCTGTCTCACGACTACAGGAGGATGATGAAGAAACATTGTCAGCCATCACAGCAAGGAAAGATGCAGAGAGGACTGTTGAACTTTAGTAAAATCACTTTGGTTTTAGTTAATAGCGTTGATCCTACCCAACTTGCATCTTTTTTCTCTTCAACAGAACATTGCTGGAAATTATAAGGGTCCATTAATGAGGAAGAGGGTCCATCAACCTCCACAGCACAGCTTACCTCAGTCGGAATATTATTCAACATTAACCCACAAATGCATATGGCACTAAGGGCCTGATTTATCAAAATTACAAGTAAAGAGCGCAAAAATGCGTGCGCCGCAAACGTTTTGCGCCAAGGGCGTGTTCCTAATTTGCAGGGGATCTACTAAGACGGATTGTGCAATTGTTAACCGGCGCAAAAAGCAGAGTTTGACGGAGCTGTTCTCTTGCGGGTGCAAGAAAGGCGCAAACAGATAATGAAATTCGAGCCATTGGAGCTTCAAATATGAACGAAAGGAGCAAAAAAATATATTGTTGAGCTGCAGCAAAGAGGCTCCACTCTGTGATGTTGTTGAATGTTGTACAACACACAGCAAACAACAACAATCAGAGCGATCTGGTGCGTAAAGTTCCACCCCAGCGCAGTCCAAACACCAACACATGCTTTTCATGATGCGGTGCGCTCCAAAATTTTTCTTGTGCGTATGTGGGTCAGATTATATTGATGTTAATCCCCAGCAGTCGGGTTGAGTGCAGGGGGTAAATGGGGTCTGCGTCACCTTGGGAATAGATCAGGAGCTGCTATTAAATGTATAAATATGTGGAATGATATTTACAGCACGAATAACGTAACACACGCACCCAAGAGGCAAAAATGACTTTGCGCATCTAGCGGCAGCTTTAACAGGCACAGATTTGCCTGCGCGCCATTAATAAATCACCCGCTGCTTGTTTTTGCAGTCGCTGAGTTTTAACAACCGTAAACCTTTAATAAATCAGGCCCTAAGTAGACATGGAATTATAAAATTCAACTTCATTTGTATTCCTACAGCTCCCTGTCAAACAACTCTATAAACTGTACCTCCAAAATCAAATAGAAAAAACTAACTTGGAAATGGAGCACATAAAGCTGCAAATGACAAAAACTCAAATGGAAATACAAGGAGCGGGACCAGACAAAGAAAGTGTGCGCCCCTCAACGATATCAGCAAAAAAAAAAAAAAATGACATAGGACCTTTAAGATAATTTGCCAAAGGTGCAACAGTTCCACCTCACTGTACAACTAGCCCACTGCAAAAGTCTGTTTGGCAGCGTATACTAACGTAGTTTTATTAACTGGGTTAATAAGTAGATGAAAAGAAAAAGACTAATTTAACTAACTTGAAGACAGTTACTGTGTACTGATTATAATTTTGTGTTCATTACCAGCAGTTGGAGCAGAAAGCTTTGTTTGCAGTGACCGTGTCTGTCAGGCTGACACAGACACAAATTTTACATTCACCCATTCACATAACCCGATATGTAAATCGGTTAATAAGTTCAGGTAAAGCGCTACTCTGCAGTTCTGCTGCATGCTTTCAAATATGGGTAAGCAAGCTAAATGTTTGCCTTCTTTATCAATCTTTCTTGCTCACACCTTAACTTAACAGAATATTGAGCCAGACAGCTGAAGTTTTTTACCCCTACAGTAAAGACAAGTAATTTCTTTTCAAGAGCTCATGGGATGAACCTCATGAGTCTCAGTAGGAAGTAGCAGAGACACTAGCTTCAGCATAGTTTGGCACATCAGGCTGGTGTTTAAAATCCCTCAAATCTCATCATATTGCCAGCTACTGAAAGATTAAGATGACCAGTCTGTAATGTTTAAAGCTTTGAAAATAGAGCTGAAATGTCTCCAAAAGCATCTGGTTCTGAATGACTGAATGCAAATCACAGAGGAAGATAATTTGAGCCCATCAGTCTGCAAATCTGAAACTAGTGCATGGTTAAGAACTTTAAACTACCAAAATGATAGAATTTATTGTGTACATGGTGTCTTTTAAAATACAAAACAATTGATTTTATTTAATTCAGGACCAATAAAATGAAGTAAAAGGTTTACTACTATAGTCCAGTGATTAGAGCTGGATGCAGTTTAATATTCTCTTCTCTAACAAAAAGCTCACAGCTGAGATCAGGCCACTGTGCAGTGTATGAGCCCTGTGATTTTTGAGCTGGAGAACAAAGCATGTGCACAGCCCAGGTCAGTGAGAGGGTGCCAAGACCACAAGCTGACCCCCAGTACTCAGGAAGCTCCTCCACAGGAATACTAATGCAGGCTGGCTGGGAGTCCCAGTGACACAAGAAGCCTTCTCAAGCCACCAGCTGCGACAGACTAGCATGAATCTCTTTTATAGGCTGGATGGGCCCCTAAAACCACAGCATTATGAAGCTGCACATGAAAAGACTGTTTTTGCTAACTTATGTGTCCTCTTCTCTCACTCCAAAACAGAAATAGAAAACATTTGGTGTGTATGATATAAAAAGAAGCCAAGGTACAAGAGTATGATAAAAAACCAAGACATAAAGCACACAGCTACTATCTAAAGAAAAAATCAATCAAGCATTAGAGTTTTTATTACATCCAAACAAATTGATCACTAAATCAGTAGATGGGAACTTTTCATTTCTTTAGAACAAAGACAACTAAATAATCATTTTTAGTGCAGATGGATAACAGTTCTGTATGAAAGATTCAGTGGATGTTCATAATGCCACCATGAAACTGTTAACTCATCTACAAGGGTTTATCCACCTAAATAAGGTCTGCAGCAAAGCAACTTGGTGGGCAATGAGCAGTACTTCTCTCTTGGAACTGCCCCTCTCCTGAAAAAATCACTCACAAATCATGGTTATAAATTATCTTCAAAATTGGCACACTGACATCCAGACATTGTTAAAGAGGCCATTTCACACAAATTTCATGACTTTGGGGTTATTTCTAAGTATTAACCTGTAATGTAAAAACATTTTATATCAAAAAACGTTAAGAAACACTGATTAACAGACATTTCAATCTGTCTGCATGAAGATTCAGCTGGTTTTGTTAGGCTTCAGGCTGAAACTTATTAATATTCATTATTCGATTGGCTAACAAACTAGCCTATGAGAGCAAGGTATACTGATTCCTTCCCCACTGCAGATGGAAACCGAGTCTCTTCCAGTTTGATACGTCTTATGCTAACAGCTTTTAGCCAGCAGCATGCTAGGCGTGGTTTTAACTGCCAGAGTTGATGAATACTAACGAACAAAGGAGTTGTGATGAAACAGATACAGGCCGTTCAGACTCGGGAGAACTCGGGTTTTATCACCACCTGCGTAGTTTGAGAGATAAAAACTGAAAGAGAAGTTGTTGACCTGTTTTCACCCACTATGAAGGTAAGAACACCTGTGGAGCTAAAATATTCAACAGAAACCTCAGAAAAACCTCTTTTGGCCTCTTTAAAGCTAACCAGGGGAGATTATATTTGCATGTGGTTACTATACATAACTGCTACTACACTTTGTGTTCAGATAAATTACAGTCCATAAAAATAGGTGTTGTATTTAAAGGTGATCAGATTGTTTTTTTATCTTTTATTTTGAAAAACCGTTCACGCATTTAACAGCAACAACATTATAGAAAAAAACTGCCACTAGAAATAATGAAAAGCACTAACAAGCTAAATTCTAATTAAGGTTAAACACTCTTTCTGATTAAGCTTTTGATCTGTTTGTTCTGAAAGAAAATATATATTTTTTCTGATGATAAGAACAGCCAAAATTTGTTGAGACTGCTCTTCTGGTACCTTAGTAAAACATTATATGCCACTGAGCTGTTACCTTAAAGGTGGACTATAGAACATGAACACCACAACAACATCCAGTGTGCGGATGACGCAGCTACAACAACATAAAAAGGCTTCCCACATGGATTCCCACATGCACACAGATGCTATGAAAATTTCTCACCCAAACCCACTCTGGCCCTCTCGCTTCTCACCGGAAAAGGATAACAAAATGTCACACGTTCAGCTCACTAATCATGCTGATTTGTCTCCAGTCCTGCTGTTTACACTGACTCTGATAAATAGGGAGAATTCCTACTTGTTATTCGCTCAGTCATCATGTATCTACCCCATCTAGCTCTACTCGAGTCAACCACACCTTCCCGCAACCTACCCGAGATCCTGTGTCCTCCTCATGCCATCCTGGTCACCTGCACGCCTCTCTACTCCCTCCAGCCACGCCATCCTCCGATGCGTCCTCCAGCCAAACCGCAACTCGGAGTTCCCACACTTCAGCCACATGCCGGTCTGCCTTAGCGTGAGCTGCTAATAAAGACTTTCCTATTTTACTATGCCTGCTAATGGCTGGTAGATATAAACATAATGCCAACGTTGTGCCTGTTAAAATAAATATTTTATTATATTTTACTTCAAATGGAATTTTTAAAGGAAATACAGTACTTTCATTCTCCTTCCCTCCAAACACCCCGTGGAGTTATTTTTTTTTTTAAATATAGCTTTTTATGAAAATGTTTCAAATTGTACCTTTAAATCAAATATTAAAACAACTAGAAACAAAGCAGTTTTTCAACATCCATCTATTTTCTCAACCTGCTTCTTCCTGTTCAGGCTCGCAGGGGGCTGGTGCCTATCCAGCGGTCATGCGGTGAGAGGCAGGGGACACCCTGGACAGGTCGCCTGTTCATCACAGGGCCACACATAGACAAACAACCACTCACACCTAGGGATAATTTAGAGTTACCAGTTAACCTCTAGCATGTATTTGGACTGTGGGAGGAAACCCACGCATGCACGGGGAGAACATGCAAACTCCATGCAGAAAGGTCCCAGCCCGGATTCAAACCCAGGACCTTCTCACTGCAAGGCAACAGCTCTACCAACTGCACCACTGTGCAGCCACTAGTTTTTAAACAACTTTTTTAATTTTTCAAAATGAAGGTCAGCTCTGTTTTTAAAATGATAGGTATTCATTACAGAAAATATGCCATATTAGGGTACCAGAAGCTTTAGTTATAGTTAAAATGAAGTAAGCAATAACTGAAGCCATTTCATTGTTTTCATTTGAGAAGTATAGGTTGACAGAAGCTGCCTGGTTCCTCTGCTTTTTGTAACTTGTGGCATGTTGAGAGGATTTTCAGCAAGGAAATCAAACACCATGCCACAGGATATTCCTTGTTTTTATTCCTGCCTTTTCCACTGTTCACCAATCTGAGTGTGACAGTAAAGCTGCTCTGCTTCATATTAGACTGAGGTTCAAGTAAACCTTGACTGAGACAGCTCTGCCCCTGCTAACCTCCTAGTAGCATCAAGATAGAGTTTTAGAAATAAACAAACAGACTTCTTTTTGCCTTGAATTAACCTTTTACAGTGTAAAACATCACAAACTAACCAAAGAAACATGTTTTAGTGAAATAATTTCTGACTGTAGAGACGGAAAAAGTGCACATCATTTTACCTTTGCAATCTCAAGACATGAACAAAGGGCCGATGCAGCAGCAGACTGAACATCTGCATTGAGGTTTTGTAACAGTGACCACACCAGACATAATGCTGATTAGAACTGATAATTCAAAAGAGAGAGATAAGTAGTAAGTACATGTAATGGAATCAAGTAACATTTGTATTTCTAAGTAAAGTGACAGATGAATTTAGAATTCCTGTTTGCATTCATAAAAACAACTTACAAATGTTTTTAACATAGAATACTTTATTTTCTGGTTTGCAGAGTGTATTTAAATATTCTATTAGGCCATACATGTACTCTGTGAGGAATCATGATCATGATTGTACTTCCTGGTTTCAAATGATTCCTACAATATTGTTTCACAAGTATGTGTTAATACCATGTTGTTTCATATGTATGTTTTCTAGTTCTGGATGAGAACATGGTTATCCAGTTTAAACAGATTAAACTTTAACTTCATCACTCTAAAACGTCACACTCAGTTTCAGACAAAAGACCATCAATTTTAAATTTAGTGGAGAAAATTTTCAAAATTCAAACATACACTATTAAACTCAAAAGGGAAATTGGATGTTGCAGTAACTCAGTTTTCTTCAGAGAGTCATTGTTCTAGCTGTGGACAGGAAGGATCTCCTGTAGTGGTCTGTGTTGCAGCCATGCCAATCTGAAGAAATTCTCCAGAAGGAGGTGAGATGTCAATGACTATTTCTCTTATTTCTGTATCTATGTCCATGTTATCTTTACAATTTATCTTTAGCAAGATTGTATCCAGGAGGAGTCAGTGGGTGTATCTCAGGCTAAAGATGTGTGGCCGGTGCTTTGAAAGGTATGTTTTTAATGAACTGACAGAACAGTGAACCTCCTAAGGCCTGATACACTTTTTGAGACATCTGCTCCAAAATGACGTGCTAAATTAACTGAATATGTCTCCGCAGCTTCTAACATTGCGCTGCAAGATAGATTCTTGCAAGTTTTCCAAACCCATGAAAATACAACCCCTTACTGCTCCAACTAAACCGCCTGACTCGGTCAAATAATGTTTGGACCAATCATGTGTTAGCATTATGCTTTAGGGCGGGTGTTTAGGTATGATTGACAGCAAGTGTCCAGGCAGCCAAAGCAAAACAAACGAGGCTGCGCCAGTGGATGTATGTTTAAAAAGTTGCTATTGAATCTGATTCAGGACTAGAGACAATTTCTTGCTTGAAAAATTAGCAAAGGTAAGAACTTTGTGCTTTTCTTGATGGTAGCGATGTGTGTGTTTTTCTCCCGACTGGATTTGCAAGAGCTTGATTTACTGTGATTGGCCAAAGAAAAATCATGTTAGGGAGACACTTGCTGGCGTGTCCTCCAATCAACTTAAAATATTATACCAGATGGCCGCTTGCATATTAATTAAATATTTAGGTTGGAGCTCAATATTTAGCTTTCAAGCTAAATATTTAATTTAGAAACTAAATATTTAGTTTGGAAAATAAATATTCAGGTCTGACCAAAATATTTAATTTGTAAACTAAATATTTATTAAAGTTTGTAAAATAAACATTTAACTTAAAATGTTATATTTAGCTTGTTAACTAAATATTTAGTAAATGTAACATTTATAAATAAATGAATTACAAGGTAAACATATGCATTTGAAAAATGAACCCCATTTTTTTCTCAGATGACCAGCTAAATAACCAAAAATATTGCTGTTAATATTTGACTGTGTAACTTTACAAGCGGCACCTCATACATAACACCTGACCATTGACTGCACCAAAACTGATTACTGTATATATTTTAGAAAGGTAATAGTAGTACAAGAGTGTGGACTGTGACAGTTGGCACTATCTGCACCATTTGAGTTTCGCTGGTTCATCAATTAAGAGACAAAGTGGTAAGCAAAATCAAAAAATACTTTCTACATTCAATAAATAGTTAATCATCCAATGGCAGCAGTCCAATCCAAAACCCAAACTCTTTGGAACAGGCAGGCACAGGTTAGTATCTGTAGTTGAAAACTCCAACAAGGATTTGGAGGCTTGTGTTGTGCACGAAAAAAAGTGTAGAAATAAAAAGTCAGGAAGGCTGATGGCAAAGAAAGGGAAAAGGCAAAGTTCCATGGAACAAAACTGTGGTCATACACTCTAAGGTTAACAAGGCTTGTTGAGACAGTGAGAAAACCAGAAACTCTTGTGACGTGGCAGAGACTGTGGAGTGTATAAACAGTGACAGATACAAGTGAGTATAAACGCAGGAAAACAGATCAGCAAGATGAAGGCGACAGATTGTAAGCTAACATGGTTTGAATTCTGAAAAATGACAGAAATAAACTGGCATGACATAAATTCAGTTCATAGTTGATACAGCTTTCTGATATCATTTAGGTAGTTGTCACATTTAAATTGTAAGACATTTTGGCCAGTTTACAGTGATTGTGCTTTGAGTGCTACATATTTTAGCTCACATGCCACACGGTGCCATTAGAAGTTTCTCAGAAGTTTTGCAAACAAATTTTTACTCCAAGAGGTTTTAGAATACATAGACAGTTTTTACACCTGAACACAGGTATGTTTGTTTTCTTTCTTATAATATGGCTACCAAAGCTTAACCTTGAGTTACAAGATGGATTCTCACAAGATTTGGAGTTTACCAAACCCACTAAAATCCGTGTTGTACTGCTCCAACTAAACCGTCAAAAAATGTCCGGACCAATCGTATGTTAGCATTGTGCTTTGGGGTGGGTGTTCAGGTATGATTGGCAGCAAGTGCCCAGGAAAAGCAAAACAAACATGGCTGAACTGGTGGATGTATGCGTAGAAGCAGCTATTGAAACTAGAGACGATTTCTTGGTAGAAAATGAGCAAAGGTAAGAACTTTGTGCATTTCTTGCTTGAGCTTGATTTATTGTGATTGGCTAAAGACAAATCATGATAGGTGAACATTTGCTGGTGTGTCCTCCAATCAGCTTAAAATATTATACAAGAAGTCCCTCCCTTTTTCAGACACTTTCAGACAGAGCAGTTCCAGCTCATTGTGTAGCACCAACTGGACATGTGGGGCTACACATAGATCTGGCAGAGCCAAGTTAGCCAAAGTTCAGTTAAAAACAGTCTTTGAATTATGGGTCTTGGAGTCAGATTGTTCCATTTATCAGTTTGACAATGCATCGCCATTTAATTTCTTTTTGCAAAAGTAAAAACAAAATATTCTGTTTATGGGCACTGCCCTAATATATATTTTTGAAGCCAGAGTCGACCCACTACTTACTCACCCACACACAATCATGGTGTTTTTTAAATATTAAAAAATGTATTACAACACGTTAGATAAATTACTATTTGAATTTGTAGCAGTACAGCAAGAACTATGTAAATTTACAGAAGTCAACAAATAGGGAAAAATATCTGCGGTGTAATGTTATTTTCAGTCTGGACAGTGTCCCATTCACGTAAATAAAAGTGGTAGGGATTAAAACCTATGCTGCAGCCAGCTGCTGACTGATGCTTGTTTTGTACCAGCTTCAACTTCTATATTACATTCCAAGGGATTTTGAAGAAATATATTCAGTATGAGACACTGTGCTGTTGCTGCATTAAAGGAATGGGACATTTTTTAACTACAGACAAACTTTATGTCCCTTTCCTATTCCTATTGCTTCTTGAGCCAGCTGGGGAATCTGAAAAGGCAGCGCTGGGCCAGGAACAGGCTGAGCTGTAACAGATGGTGCCTTAGCCTGAAAAAGATTTGTATATTATTATTTAGATACAATATATATTAAAGAGGCCATTTAATACAAATTTCATGACTTTGTGGTTATTTCTTAAGTATTAACCAGTAATAACCAGTAATATTTTATATCTAAAAAACATCAGGAAACACTTATTAACAGACCTTTCAATCTGTCTGTATCAAAATTTGGCTGGTTTCCAGCTCGTTCCGTCAGGCTTTGAGCAGCAGCTCATTCATATTCATTATTCGAATTTGCTGGACTCTGATTGGCTAACAAACTAGCCTATGAGAGCAAGGTATACTGTTTCCTGCCCCGGTGTGCATGGTAACATCAGACGTTCTCTCTTCCTGTTTGCGACGTCTTATGCTAACAGCTTTTAGCCAGCATGCTAGGTGTGGTTTCAACTGTGGGAGCTGATGAATACTAACGAACAAAGGAGTTGTGATGAAACAGATACAGGCCGTTAGAACTCAGGAGAATTCGGGTTTTATCGCCACCTGCGTAGTTTGAGAGATTAAAACTGAAAGAGAAGTTGTTGACCTGTTTTCACCCACTATGAAGGTAAGAACACCTGTGGAGCTAAAATATTCAACAGAAACCTCAGAAAAACCGTTTTTAATGGAAGGGACTCTTTAATTTGTTTTGGATATTATTAAGACTTGAGGTTTCTATGACCTGGGACATTTGGGTTAGGCAAGGTACCCCTGGCCATCCACCAAGGTTTTTTAATAAGGCCTATTCAAAACACTGAGTTGCGTTGTGAGAAAATTTTATTAAATAATTATGATTTTTTTTCTATTTGTTACTATATAATGTGTATTAAATGATGTAGTCTATAGGCTATGGTGATATTTAAAAAACATTTTAAAAAATGTAATTCATTTCATTATACAAACAAATAATACATTGCATATATGCAATTGGCTGCCAAAACCTTGTTGTCTTTTTGACAGTCTGTTTCATTGGCACTGTTCACGGCTGCAGTGTTTTTATAGCGTTTTGACCTGTTTTGCGCTTCTACTTCTACTTCCACTGATATTAACACTAGAATCCTTGAAATTTTATATTCTGACTCATCCCCAGACTTGAATAAAACATAAATTTGCCATTTACAAAAGACAATAAAGTATCTTTGTGAGGGGGATTCTTTACAACATTTCACCAACTGGATAAATTGAATGACCAAAAAATTAATCGTCAGACTGATATGAAGCTGAACCCAGAAATGCACAACACACACAGAGATGTAATAAAGTGTATTAAGTGTGCTGAGCCAGAAGACTTCCTCAGGCTGGTGGTGGGACCACTTCTCGGTGACGTAATAGCTGGCAGCAAAAATTCAAGACGGCGGCTCGTACAACCAGAGGATGTCACATGCCAGGGATGGATCTCCGAGGAGTAGCAGGATGACAGGTGAGTGTGAACAGGTAGGTAGCAATCGCAGTTCTGACAGAGTGAAAGAAACTGTGGAGGAAACAGGTTAGCAAAGGCTACACAACAAGTGGTGCTAGCAGAGGTTAGCGGGGCTGGAGCTGCTGGGTAGGTCAGAGAATCCAGGTATGGTACACAGTTCACAGGCACAGGGGGAAACAGAGCCAGGACGCCCAAAAGCTGAATACATAGGTAACATCTTAAAATGTAAAAACAGCTGAATTTACTCTGGGACTAGTTTTCTGGCGGCAGATGAGAGCTTAATAAATAAGTGTATACTTAAAGTTTTTCTTTTTTCCAGATTTCCAGAGGGTTTAGCTTCTAGTCATGTGATGTTTTTATTTTTATGTTTTATTCTACAGCACTGGCTTATTAACTAGGACAGCAGCAAACTTGACAGAATAACCCCCAGTTGAATGAAAGCTTTGATCAGTTTAAGCTCTTTTCCTTACAATTTGCCTTCAGTCCTGCTCAGATATTTTCCAGGAAACCCACCCACAGCCTGCTCACCCAGTTCATTCCTCCTGTTAACATCTTAAAAATGCAGGGACCAGAGGTAAGTGAACATACATCTGTGTATAATGCAACTGTACATAAATAAATAGTCCCTTACACATTCTTTGTGTGTACTTTGTTGTTTTACTGGATCAAAAACAAGGACTTCTTTCCAAATCAAGACATGTAATCTATATTTCATAATAAGTGAAATGTACTTAAGTAGGAGCTTAATGTCATACAATGTTTTCAAAATTGCTCCCTGAGAGGTCAAAAATTATGTCTCAGTACACGTTGTTTGGTATTACTAACATGTATCCCACGTGTGCTTCCACCAACAATGCTGACATTGAATGCTATTATAATAACTTAAACACTCCCTAATAGCAGTAACTTCATGACTGACAATGAGTAAACACTCATTATGAATATCCACTTAAACATCCGCCTTCCATTTGCTCATAAATCAGTCTAGAGGGTTTACAAAACTTCGGTCTTCAGGTCCTTCTGAATCCAGACCAAGAGTAAAGCATCATAACATCTGCAAAAACTGGTCTGTCTATCCAATAGAAGATATAAAACAGATTATCAATGAAGTTCAAGCTGGCAGTGATGGATTAGATGGGGAGACCACAAACCTTAGAGGCATTAAAAATATGTGTTCACTCTTGTAGTTACACAGGGTTCAGCCTAGGAAATTATGTCATTAACCACACTGTCTACTGGATAAAAAGGAAAACAAACTGGAGTAGCTCATGGAAAACTTGCAAGTTATCAGCAAGCTTTTAGTAGATCCTCCTGCATTATATTCAAATGCAGAAGGGTCTGACACCGTAGCCGCACCCGATCATTTCCGCGTCAAATTTTATGACGGCCCAATTACATATCACCTTTGTTGTGCGTCATTCTGAAACACGGAACTAGCGTTTTCCACCCAGAGCACAACATTCAACATGGCGGACTCGGCTGTGGATGAAGTGTTTACTTCTGTGTTTGCACAGTGTTTGCTTGGGGCGGTCAAATACCTGAACCGAGTGTGCAATGACACCTCGTATTCACAAGATTTTGACACAAAAGCGACAACTGTCATTAATATTCGTCTTTTCTCCTCCATTAAACATGGATCTGTAGCTACCGTTACGGCTCCGCTTGCTAAACCTCTTGTTTTTGTTCCGCCTCGTGTGTATCCGTTTAGCGTCACATATGTTGCGTCACTTCTGGGTTTCTGTGATTGGTTCTCTCTCAACTGGCTAAGCCCACCATCAAAATTGAGAGACAGCGGTTCAGATCCAGGCCCTCACGTCTTTGTAAAGTAATCTGTCAAAGACGTGAGGGCCTGGTTGATCAGGTAAGGCTGCAGTGGTACTGACAAAATGAATAGAATAGAATACCCTTTATTGTCATTATACAACGTACAACGAGATTGGAGAGCTTCTCCTGCTTCTCCTGCTTCAGTGCAAACAGTAATAAGATAAAAAATATGTATGTACAGAGAATAAAATGCAAAATTGTCAATATGTACAAAAACACAATAAAGATATGAATAGTAGAAAAGAACAGAAATAAAAATAGACATAAGAATGTATTGCACAGATAAAATATATTGCACACAGTAATGTTATTTGCAGCATTCACAGAATGATAGTGAGGTAGAATATTGCACGTTTGCATTGTGGGTGGGTGGAATTTACAATTGAGAGTTCAGGGTGGTAATGGCTCTCGGGAAGAAACTGTTTCTCAGTCTGTTTGTCTTTGCCTTTGCACATCTGTAACGCCTACCAGATGGCAGAAGCTCAAACAGCTGGGCACTGGGGTGTGAATTGTCCATGGTGATGCTCCGGGCTCTGCTGAGACACCAGGAGTGGTAAATGTCTGTCAGGGAGGGGAGGGGGCAGCCAACAATCCTCTGTGCTGCCTTCACTGTCCTCTGGAGCTTTGCTCTGTCTGCTTCAGTGCAGCTCCCGTACCAGGTGGAGATACAGTACGTTAGCACGCTCTCGATGGACGAGCGGTAGAAGGTCAGCAGCAGCTTTGGATCCAGGTTGTTCTTCCTGAGAACTCTCAGGAAGTGTAGACGCTGCTGAGCCTTTTTTTATGGCAGCAGAGATGTTGGCTGTCCAGGAGAGGTCATCGCAGATGTGGACTCCCAGGAACCTGAATGTGTGGACCCTCTCCACACATTCGCCGTTGATGTAGAGGGGGGGCGGGTCGGTCCTGTTCCTCCTGAAGTCTACGATGATCTCTTTGGTTTTCCTGGTGTTCAGAGCCAGGTTGTTCTCTGAACACCAGGTTGTGAGTCTCCGGACCTCCTCTCTGTAGACTGTCTCGTCTCCTTTTGTGATCAGCCCGACCACCGTTGTGTCGTCAGCAAATTTGACGATGATGTTGCTTTGGTGGACGGGGCTGCAGTCATGGGTGTAGAGACAGTACAGGAGGGGGCTCAGCACGCAGCCCTGTGGGGAGCCGGTGCTTAGTGTACGGGTGGAGGAAAGGTGGGGGCCGAGTCTCACACTCTGGGGTCTGTTGGTCAGAAAGTCTTTAATCCAGGTGCATGTGAGAGGGGGGAGGCCCAAGGTGTTTAGTTTAGTAATGAGAATGTCCGGTATTATTGTGTTGAAGGCCGAGCTGTAATCCACAAAGAGCATCCTGGCGTAGCTCTGCTGTTGTTCCAGGTGTGTCAGCACAACATGCAGAGCTATGGCGATGGCGTCCTCTGTGGATCTGTTTGCCTGGTATGCGAATTGGTAGGGATCCAGTGTGGAAGGATCTCCTGTAGAGGGTTCTAGCTGTGGATGGGAAGGACCTCCTGTGGAGGGTTCTAGCTGTGGACGGGAAGGATCTCCTGTAGAGGGTTCTAGCTGTAGACAGGAAGGATCTCCCATAGAGGGTTCTAGCTGTGGACAGGAAGGATCTCCCGTAGAGGGTTCTAACTGTAGACAGGAAGGATCTCTCGTAGAGTGAATGAATGAATGAATGAATGAATACTTTATTTATCCCAGAAGGGAAATTCAAGGAGACATGAGAACAGCTTGACCTTCACTCTCCAGGCTGCCGGTATACCCAGCGCACTTTGATCAGGCCAGCAAGATCACACAGGAGAATACATACAAATACATACATACATATACATAAGCACGCATCAGCCTGTGTGTTAGGAAAAAAAAGATGAATAAGACCACGTAAGGTCAGAGGGAGGAGAAAAAAGGTTCCCTACACCCAGTGCCCCATCAAGAGGGGGCGCTTGATATAAGCAATAAAAACCTCCAGCGGGGGGGGATGTTCACGAGACATGTTGAGAACTTTCTTGAGGATGTGAATGTAATCAGTGTATGTGGTTGTGTGCAGAGAGTTATCAAGGACACCGTCTCTGGGACAACGCAGATGTTATGTCTTCCACAGTCTTTGGCGCCCGGTGGACACGGATAAGGAGGGGGGATGTGTGTCTCGGTGCTTACTGTTCCAGGAGGAATTCAGTGTTTTGGCCTTGAGGCCAGCCGAAATGAGATAACAGAGATTAAGTCGAAGCTGAAGAATTGCAACAGCTTCTCATTGTCCATATGGTGCACTATTGTGGAAAAAAGTCCGAATAATCCGAATTAGGGCCAAATTGCATAGTACCAATAATCAATCAATCACTTCTCCACTCCGAGCCGAAACTGCAACTTCTCCAAGGTGGCACCAATCCTTCCAGTGAGATCCAGCAGCGCACCCAGTTTACGATTCAGCTCCAGCACCCCGTCAGCCAGCTTGCTGTCTCGAACCTGGCATTCCCTGTCCCGTTCGAGAATCACAGCCAGCTGGTCGCGGTACTGCTCCGAGACCGCATCCAGTTTGCGATCCTGATCTCCGAATCTTTTAGTCCAAGTGTTGCCAGATCCAGCCCATAACATCCATAACTTTAGAATTTGTAGATACATCAGGTAACCACCAGCGCCGATCAGCAGGTACCCCATGATCAATAATCCAAATATGTAGACATCCTCCACGTCTTCGACAGCCAGAACAGACAGGCATACCATCTTCCACTCGCCCCAGGAATCCATGGTAAACCCAGCCGGGAGGGTCGACTCCGGGCATGACGGCTCCCCCTTTTTCAGCCTTAAGTTTGAGAAAACTTTGTCCAATGCGTTGAGTGACCACGAAACCAGATCCATTTTCTAATTTTCAATTTGCAGCAGCCAGTACAGAGAAACACAGAGACGAGACGAGAAGCAGGAACAGTGGGGGAGGACAAAGATAAGGGAGCAGCTGGAAAGCGTCTGTTCACAACGAGAGGCGGAAGAAGAACGGAGAGGGGTCTAGCAGTAGACGGGAAGGATCTCTCGTAGAGGGTTCTAGCTGTGGACGGGAAGGATCTCCTGTAGAGGGTTCTAGCTGTGGACAGGAAGGATCTCCTGAAGAGGGTTCTAAGTGTGGACGGGAAGGATCTCCTGTAGAGGGTTCTAACTGTAGACGGGAAGGATCTCCCGTAGAGGGTTCTAGCGGTGGACGGGAAGGATCTCCCCTAGAGGGTTCAAGCTGTAGACAGGAAGGATCTTTCGTAGAGGGGTCTAGCAGTAGACGGGAAGGATCTCTCGTAGAGGGTTCTAGCTGTGGACGGGAAGGATCTCCTGTAGAGGGTTCTAGCTGTGGACAGGAAGGATCTCCTGAAGAGGGTTCTAGGTGTGGACGGGAAGGATCTCCTGTAGAGGGTTCTAACTGTAGACGGGAAGGATCTCCTGTAGAGGGTTCTAGCGGTGGACGGGAAGGATCTCCCCTAGAGGGTTCAAGCTGTGGATGGGAAGGATCTCCTGTAGAGGGTTCTAACTGTAGACGGGAAGGATCTCCCGTAGAGGGTTCTAGCGGTGGACGGGAAGGATCTCTTGTAGAGGGTTCTAACTGTGGACGGGAAGGATCTCCTGTAGAGGGTTCTAGCTGTGAACAGGAAGAATCTCCTGTAGAGGGTTCTAGCTGTAGACGGGAAGGATCTACTGTAGAGCGTTCTAGCTGTGGACAGGAAGGGTCTCCTGTTGAGGGTTCTAGCTGTGGACGGGAAGGATCTCCTGTAGAGGGTTCTAGCTGAGGACAGGAAGGATCTCCTGTTGAGGGTTCTAGCTGTGGACAGGAAGGATCTCCTGTTGAGGGTTCTAGCTGTGGACGGGAAGGATCTCTTGTAGAGGGTTCTAGCCGTGGACAGGAAGGATCTCTTGTAGAGGGTTCTAGCTGTGGACAGGAAGGATCTCCTGTAGAGGGTTCTAGCTGTGAACAGGAAGAATCTCCTGTAGAGGGTTCTAACTGTAGACGGGAAGGATCTCCCGTAGAGGGTTCTAGCGGTGGACGGGAAGGATCTCTTGTAGAGGGTTCTAACTGTAGACGGGAAGGATCTCCCCTAGAGGGTTCAAGCTGTGGATTGGAAGGATCTCTTGTAGAGGGTTCTAGCCGTGGACAGGAAGGATCTCTTGTAGAGGGTTCTAGCCGTGGACAGGAAGGATCTCTTGTAGAGGGTTCTAGCTGTGGACAGGAAGGATCTCCTGTTGAGGGTTCTAGCTGTGGACGGGAAGGATCTCTTGTAGAGGGTTCTAGCCGTGGACAGGAAGGATCTCTTGTAGAGGGTTCTAGCTGTGGACAGGAAGGATCTCCTGTAGAGGGTTCTAGCTGTGAACAGGAAGAATCTCCTGTAGAGGGTTCTAGCTGTAGACGGGAAGGATCTACTGTAGAGTGTTCTAGCTGAGGACAGGAAGGATCTCCTTCAGAAGGTTCTAGCTGAGGACAGGAAAGATCTCCTGGCGATTTTTATTTTAATTTTTTAAACAGGTAGCGTCCTGTGTGTCCAGCCACATTGCCCATAGCAAAATCAAGCAAAAGATACTCAAAAATTACAAAAACTACTAGTAAAATCCCAGAGCTACTCCAACTAGCTGCCACCATGTGTAGTGCTTTCCTAGAATAAACCTGATGCTCTTTCCCAACAATTCTCTTCTGAGTCTACTGCAGAACCTGAGACAGTTCTGCCACTTTCCTGTGTCTTTGAGGCCTTTACCTAAAAGATCAAGTTACTCATCAGAAGATCCTTTGCTACAGAACTGGATCCTGGCACGGGTCCCCCAGGTTGATTGTTCCTCCTTACCTCCGCCCACACTGACACTATTCATTGGGGCCATATTTCAAAATTGCCACTAGGGAGTACAACACATAATCAGGCTACTTTGAAGGACATCTGGTGGCCATCTCTAGACTGTGATGTGTGGGAGTATTTCTCAGTTTGCTTCATTTGTGTGCCATTGATCCAACATATTTGTCTACTTAATCCCTGGACTTCCACCCTCAGATGGTAACACAGTAATCTTTACCATAGTTGATTTTCTTTTTTAAAACTATGCATATCAGAAGGCTTTATCAATCACTTGAAAATAGGATTCCCTTCACAAAACTGGATGAAGTGACGGTTAAGCTGGAAACTTGAGGAATCAGGAAGGTCAGAGAAAGTGTGAAGAGTGTTTGTTTGTGGGGCGGCCCTGGCTCAGGGAGTAGAGACATCATCCGGTAACCAGAGGGTCACCAACTCAAATCCCAGTTCCACCCGGAAAAGATCGCCCAGCCGTTGTGTCCTTGGGCAAGACACTTCACCCACTTTGCCTGTTTGGTGGTGGTCAGAGGGCAACTTCGCCTCTGTCAGTGTGTGTCCCAGGACAGCTGTGGCTACATGTGTGTAGTTTATCACCACTAAACGTGTGTGTGTGAATGAGTGAATGACATACTGTAGTGTGAAGCGCTTTGGGAGTCACCTGACTTAAGAAAAGCGCTATACAAGTACATGCCATTTAAAATTTGTAAAGAAGACCTGAACACCAGAGTGCATTTGTGTCCAGCCATGGAAAAACCTGGAGCAAGTCAGCCAATGGACATTTTGAGTTATTTACAAATTCTGAAAGTGTGGAGTCTTCTCGAAAAATGACAAACAGAAGTTGAGCTTCTCATTTGGGGCAAAATCCTCTTTACCACCTTCAAAGGTAAAACAAGCCGGGAAATGAAAACACTATCGTTTACATTAACAGCGCAAGTGACACTAACTTTCAAAAAGACTGAAAATAATAACCTTGCACTGCAAGTCGACATGTGGTGGTGGAAGCCAGGATCGATTCAACAACCTTCCGATTGGAAGATAACCACTCTACCCACTGAGCCACAGCCACCCACAGAGAGTTGTAGTGGGATGTACACTGGTTGTTCAGAGCTGTCTTTTTAGTTATACACTGGTTGATGGTTATATGCACAAAACTGCTGGGCATCGAGGTCGTGCATATAACCGTCGACTACTGTACTGCTATAGGCTTAGATTTCTGGAGGACATACTGACCACATTTCTTCACTCTGCTGTCTTTACTCTCCATGTTTGTATCTATTATCATTGCTGCAATTAACTTTATGTCTGTTCTAGGCCTGGGCAATTAATCGTTTAAATGAATGAATTCGAAATTTTGTTGCGGGCGATTTAGAAAATAAATAAATCGAGATTTTGCGTAGTGGTGCTTTTTGGCTCCCCGGAGTTTCCGTAGCGTTAGTTTCACGTGGTTTACTGCAACAGACGTGAAGCAAGAGACCCCACGCTGCAACATTTACCTAAAGCCTATCACAGTCAAAGGCAGCAGCACCACAAACTCGTTTTAACACCTGAAACAGAGACATCCAGCCGAACAAGAAAACGCCAGTCTCTCTGAGACGAACAAACACCACAGTGACCAACAAACCTTAGCTAAAAACAGCTGAACTGTAACCGAATTGTTTGTACAAGGCACCGCAAATAACAGGAAAGAGGTACGGTGGAGAACAATCACTGAAGCGGTCGCTTAAAGTTGTCCGTTGTTTGTACTTTTTGCTTTTCTTAATAAGTAGAGGGAAAATCAGAAAAAAACGGAAATCAAACAAAAACAATTAATCAGAGATTTTATTTTTAAGCCATATCACCAAGCCCTAGTTTGTTCCTCTTTCCATAGAGATGATGATTGGCCCAACCATTCTGTCTTTGTCTGTGTCTTTCCTGTCCTCTCATACCCCAGTCAGTTAAGACAGAAAGCCTGACTCTGCTTGAAGTTTCTTCCAGTTAAAAGGGAGTCATTCTTTCCCCCTGTGAGTTTTGTCTTTGTGTCTATGCTAAAATGTAGTTAACTATGATAAACATTCAAAAGAGACTTATTGTGATTGTAAAAAATAAACTCACCAATGTTTAAATACATTTAGGTTCTACAGCTGTTTTTATTCACAGTTACAGTTGCTGGCATCTTGGTCTACAACCTTTAGTAGATGGCCAAGGTCATTTGCTTTTGGTCATGGTTCTCTGTCAGACAGCCTGTTTTTGTAAGTAAAAACTCTGCTAATGAACAAAGACGCTGCCAAAGATAACTTAAGGGAAATTCGCTATAACGAAAACAATGGTATTCCCATGGTATCTCTAAGTGTCATCAGCAATTAACTATAGTTGGATTTTCTTGTAATCACATACATATTTTATGATAAATGAGCATTGTTTTATGTCTGTTTTTGTTAAGTCAAGTTCAGCTGTGGTAATTAAGTGATGGTAATAGCATCACCACACAAGGTTTCCTGAAGAGGCATTTTTTTTTTTTTTTGCTGACACCCTGAACTTTATACAACTCAGGACTTACTGGAACATGTTTGAGGGCACATGAACCACAGTAGAAATCACATGTGTGAAATTATTTTTTTATTGTTTGACTGTAAGTTTTTTCCACACCAATTCATTAGTTGTCAGAGATTTAACCAACTAGAAAATTGGATATTAAATATTATCTATAATATTTTGCACTTCATTTGTACCTAGAACTTTTCAAAGCACTAAAGCAGCACTGGGGAATTTCTCTGATGATATTCTCATGGCCTCAGACTGTGGATTTGTGTCTGTACCTGTCCTGTTGGATCTCAGGACTGGGTTTAATACAACAGATATTGGTATTTAGAGAATTGCACTAAACTGGTTCAGTTATACCTTTCCTAAAGATTCCAGTTTGATCAAGTAAATAATGAATCTTCTTCCTGCACAAAGTCGGCCCAACCCATAAGCAAACTAAGCTGTTGCTTAGGTTCCCATGACCATTGGGGTCCCCCCAAAGAGCTTTTTCCTTTTCTTTTTAAAAATGTATTTGTGCATATGTGATGATAAACGTGTTATCAAAGGTATGTCATACAGTATATAATATTGTTAACAGAGTGTTTCTGTTATGGTGATTACTGCTGCTCTGAATGTTACTCTGCTTGTCACTTTTTTCTAACCTTAAAGAGCAACTCACCCCCAGCTTATAAACTGTATTAGTGGGTCTTTAATGCAATCTTTCAGTTTCTGAGCATTTTTTGACATTTTCATGTAAACTTGTTAAATTCTACACTTTTGGGTGTAAAAAGTTGAAAGGTGGCAACTGTATTGGAAATTTGTGATTGGCTGAAAGCGATACATGTCTACGTTTTTTTCCATGTCTGTGTCCCAGGCATCGTCTCTAATGCCCCGCAGGGTATAAAGCCACCTCTCAGACACACTCGCCCCCAGCCGCCCGGTGTCTCCAACATCTCACCAAAGAGTTGCACACAGAGATTTACAGCAACTGGTTGAAAACTATGACAAAGAGAATAACTAATATCATTAAAAGAATAATAAAATCAGGGTAAATCAGGTGATTGTGAGTTATGCACGTTTTATTCTCATCATACTCGGGTTACCTCTCTGCAACATCACAGAGTCACACTGGAGCTAATCTAAAGCTTTAAGTTTAGCACTCTGGCTATGAGTATTTAAAGTACTGTTGTCACTCCAATTTCTTCTGTGTAAAATCATGATCTTTAACAAAACTGAGATCTATAAACAAAAGGCATAATTTGAGCTAAGTGTAGTGATTAATAATTTACCCGTTTCTATTATTATGCCTAAATTAACGCTACATTCTTGTTAGTGATTTAAACTTTTTCAAATATGTTTTAGGGATGAAAAAGCAGAAAAACACCTTTATCAAGCTCCAGAGCAACCTGTGGGGTGGAGGTACAAGAATAAATCTATTTATAAATCCTATTCTCAGTCAGCCAGCAGTGAGGAAGAGGAGGACAGGGATGAAGAGCACTCATCAAGTTTTTGGTTTTATTATAAACTTCTTCAGAATAAACTGATTGATATAAATACTTCCTATAATTCATTGAGTTTACTTTTTATTTCCCTTATTTTTTATAGTAAATGGATCATTTATGAACAAGAAAATCAACTTTATATTGGCTCATTAGTTTTTTAATGACATGTAGAAAATATTTACGATATAAAACTCATTAATATACAGAAATAAAACTACTTACAGAACACAGGACAACATTTTAATTGCAGAATAAACGTGAGAAGGACACCCCTCCATTTTCACTGCTTCTGTTTAGCGTTGTCACGGTTGCTAGGCGACCGGACATGCGCAAAGTGTAAGGGTGAGAACAGAAGGGTAGAAACGTCCAAATTCAAAAGACACCAACTTCTGGTTTTTGCACTCTTGCAGGAACCGTCCTCTTTATACCGGGTAGGAAGGACTCTCAGTAGTATGCAGACCCTGAATTTGGACACAGCCTCAGACTCGGCATCGAGGGCAAAAAAACCTGATCGGGACATCCCTAGTCAATGATAATATTTTGCTGCCATTGTCCTTATTGAAAACTGTAAGTGTGTGTGAATGGGTGAATAAAAAAATTGTAGTGTGAAGCACTTTGGGGTCAGAGTTAAGGTGCACACCATTCACCATTTTTTTACAGTGAACTTTAATTGATGTTTTTTAATTAAATTAAATATCTTTTAGAATTATTTTTTAATCGTAGTATAATTGCTCATTTAGATTGCTATTATGTGGCTTAAAAGGGATTATTTGAAAATAAACTGAACCCTACTATGATATCAACCTATAAACTGTAAATTTGTGCTAATTCAAGTTTAACAAAAATAAACATGCTGGTTTTATGGGACAGAAGACGGTTTGATTAACTTGGCTACCTTCACCTCTGAGACACATTCCTGTAGGGTGTCCATAACAGAAATAAGTGTGTTTTCATTCAGAGACATGAGCAGGCATCTCAGCAGAGGAAGGGCCCTAGTTTTAGCAATGGCCACTTTGTTTTTGATACTTTTACTGCAGTTCCTAGGTGCTAAGACCCCACAGTGGACCACCTCCATATCCTTCTCTGCACTAAGCTTGGCAGACTTAAGGATGCATTTCAGCAGCTTTACCTGATCAGACAGAGGCTTCAGACTGTGTGTGCAAAAACATAAAAATGTGTGCAGTAAAGCAGGCAGACCATGTGTATTTAAGCCAAAAATCCCCACAAACACATTTACAAAACCTCAGTGAACCTGAGATGAATTCTGTGGTTTACTTGCAAGACTGAGTGATAATGGATGGTTGGGAAGGATGGGAACAAGTTGTTGGCTGGGATAAAAGGTATTATTAAAATTATAATACCACTGGATGAAAACGCCACAGATGCAAGAACTGGTAAGTGTCAAGAAAGTCATTATTGTGACAGTTTACTGCCATCAATTAGTGCTCTAAAACAATTTCCTGACTAGTTGAACAGAGCAGGCAAATCTTTACTGCATAATTCTAAAGAAATCTGGTAAACAGGATGAAGTTAAGCTGCCTGAGTAAGTGTCATTTTGTGAACCATATTAATTACTGGTCGCTTTGATAACAAACAGACATGCTGGTCAGGGAAAGCAAAAGTCATTGGCTGTGTCTAAATTCAGGGTCTGCATCCTTCGAAGGTCTCATTTGAAGGATGCAACATCACAGCGCCATGACGATGGGGTCCAAATTCCAGGGATTCTTCAAATGCATCCTCCTTTTCCCCGACTTTGAAGGACGGGTGCGATGGATCCTTTCACATCCTATCGCACAATTCTTTTCAGCAATTCGGCAGAGAGTTTAAACCAAGAACGGACGAAGCGAGTGGTACCGCAGAGGGAGAGCAGTTTGCATTCAGATGTAAGTTTTAAAAAAACTAGCAGTGCAAAAAGTAAATTCTTACAGCCGTGGTCTAATTAGATCTTTGGTTTTAGCATTAAGCATATTTTTATTGTATGTTTACATCTCTAAAAATGTTCCCGTCCGTACCGCCTGTATAAGTATTTACACATACAAGTAATTTCTTGTTAGTGATTTAAACTTTTTCAAATATCTTTTAGGAATCAAAGAGCAGAATGACAACTTTATCAGGCTCCGGAGCAACCTGTAGGGTGGAGGTACAAGAATAAATCTATTTATAAATCCTATTCTCAGCCAGTCAGCAGTGAGGAAGAGGAGGACACGGATGAAGAGCGTTCATTAAGTTTTTGGTTTTATGTTATAAACTTCTTCAGAATAAACTTATTCATTGTGTTTACTTTTTAGTCCTTATTTTTTATAGTAAACAGATCATTAATTGACATGAAAATTAATTTTATGTAGTTAGAGTTGTTTATTCACTTGTAGAAAATATTTACGATACAAAACTCAATAATATACAGAAATAAAACTAATTACAGGACAACATTTTAATAAGTCACTGCAGAATAAACGTGAGATGAAGGACTCCTCGTTCACACTCCCTTTTCTTTTTGTGTGTCCAAATTCACAAGACACCTTTTGCAGTCTTGAAGGAACCGTCCTCCTTGTCCTAGGTAGGAGGGACCCTCTGGAGGATGCAGACCCTGAATTTGGAGACAGCCTTTGTCTCCTTCAGCACCCGCGCTACCTTTTTCAGAAAATTGATAGACACTTCCATTGCTGTACAGTATAATGTAAATACTGGTACTGGGAGGTTAAAAGCATAGTTGCTAAAGCCTTAAAATATCCCAAATCTCCAACCGGTGCATCCAGAGGACAAGTCCAGAAGGAATTTCTCTGTATTTCTGCCAAATAACACTTCAAAATGGTCAAAGTAATCAATTGAAGATGTTTTAGAATAAACTGACATTGTGAAGCAGCTGGATTCAAAGCTGGAAACAGCTGGAAACAAGGATTTATGATGATCTCTGTGTTTTCCCTCCAAATTAATCGACACAGCATTTCAGTGTTTTGGGTACAATGAAGCTACGTTAGTGTACATCACTGAAAGAGATATTGTTGGGTAATTGCTAATTAGAGTAATAACCATTTCAGTTGTTCAAATAAAAGAGATTATTACCTCAGGAGCATCCTTCTGGCCACTTTGAGGTTTAAGAATTTAGAATATCAAGTGCATTTATTTATTTATTTTTTCAATTTTTTAAGACTAAGATGAATTATGTGATTTTTCCAATGCTAATCCTTTAGTCTAATGACAAAACTCTAAGGAAAAATCAGTCTGTCTGCAGCTTGTCTGAGAACCCTGTTGTGTAGACTGAAGAGAGGTTAGTTTCACCCTTGAGAGATGATTTTGTGTAAAGTAACATCCCTCCTCAGAGACTCCTGCATCAGGCAACCAGACTTTGAGTAAAAAGATTATTTCTTACCTTCAGAAGGCTTCAGTTGCTGCAAAAGATCACTCCACTCTCTCAGCCTCTGTCTGACTTTAAATTAGCCCCAAGGAACATCACTCAGTAGGACTTGTAGCAGCCAAAAGCCTCAAATCTCCCTAAACCTTTGTGGCAACACTCCCTACCTTCAACACCTGCTAAGACATGACGAAGACTCCAAGTGTCTGTCTGGAGGATCCTTTTGGCTCGACTGCCTTTATTTAACAAGGCCCCGAGCATCTTACAGCTTTGTACATTAAGACTTAAAAATACTTCTTCTTTCTTGCACTGCTTTAGAGTCACCTAAATGTTTAAAAGTCGTTACACTAGCGTATAAAACTAACTGTTGTCATCTAGCAAGGGTGTGCCAAATTACAGTTTCTCCGTTTTAAGACCATGCTACATGATTTTTTTTTTTCCATGACTGCTTTGTCAGTTGTAACATGTATAAAACAACTTTTTACAGATCTGTTTTCCCAGTTTACTCTCTCCGGCCACAATACTACGACCTGGTAGCACAGACTCCTGTCTGCTCAACATGTCAGAGTTTGGCATAATTAGAGCAAGACTTATTTATTGGAAATGACATCATATCATAAAAGAACAAATTATTTTATAAAAATTATACAACCTTTTTCTCCCTTACAGTGAAAAAAGCCTGACATCCTACTTTCAGTTGGTTCCATTAGACTCTTACAAGCAGAGCTGGCCCGACGGATAAGTGGAATAAATGACAGCTAAGGGCTTGGAACCGCTACAGGGCCCCAAAGAACAGTAGCTTTTTTATGTTTGTTTGATAATAAACATTTTATGAAAGGTATGTCGTAGTTATCAAAGTGTTTCTGGTGTGATGATTACTGTTGGTCCTGAATGTCACTCAGCTGGTAATCTTTTTTGGAGGGGTGGGCAATAGCAGGAGGATAGCCGTGCACATTGACCTTTAAAGAGGCCATTTCATACACATTACAGTACTTTGTGGTTATTTCTGAAGTATTAACCTGTAATATGAAACATTTTATATCTAAAAAACGTCAGGAAACACTGATTAACAGACCTTTCAATCTGTCTGTGTTAAAATTCGGGTGGTTCCGTCAGGCTGCTTCGTCAGCAGCTCGTTCATTATTCAAATTTGCTGGACTCTGATTGGCTAACAAACTAGCCTATGAGACCAAAGAATACTGTTTCCTGCCCCGCTGTGCATGGCAACGTCAGACGTTCTCTCTTCCTGTTTGCTACGTCTTATGCTAACAGCTTTTAGCCAGCAGCATGCTAGGCGTGGTTTCAACTGCAGGAGCTGATGAATACTAACAAACAAAGGAGTTGTGATGAAACAGATACAGGCCGTTCGGACTCGGGAGAACTCGGGTTTTATCACCACCTGCGTAGTTTGAGAGATTAAAACTGAAAGAGAAGTTGTTGACCTGTTTTCACCCACTATGAAGGTAAGAACACCTGTGGAGCTAAAATATTCAACAGAAACCTCAGAAAACCCGTTTTTAATGGAAGGGCCTCTTTAAGAGGAAAGAGAATCGTTGCTGTAAGTTACTGCAAGAGAATTAACAGCGCTGCTTTAAAAAAACTGAAGAGGACAAATTTATCATGAGCATACAAAAGAAAGAGGAAGAAATCAAAATGGTAAAAACATAAAGGTAATGTTCCCTTTGACTTTAGCAAAGATTAGATAAGTAAGTAAGTAAAGTTTATTTATAAAAGCGCCTCTTGCAGATAAAAATCGCAAAGCGCTGTACAAACATCAAGATACAAAATATAGGAAATGCAAATAAAAACAAATAAAAGTAGAGTTTAGCATCATCACATCATATGATAAAGGAACAATGCTGTTAATTAGTCAATTACATCACACTGAGTTGAGCAGGAAACCTGTCCAAGATGGTGTCTCCACTGTTCATCAGCACCGATGTGACGCTGACGTCACTATCCTGCACCGATTGGAATTGCTATTATGAACTGATTTATGTTAGAGTTTTTGTAGGGTGGACATGAAAAGTGAAAAGCAATGTCCTTTTTACTAATTATTTTAATTAACTCACAGAATGATTAATGTTGAAGTAGGAAATAAAAAAGTAATTTGATTTAGGAGACAGTTAATACAGTTGTGTTGTGAAAATGAAAAAAAATTTCTGTTAATGCATTTTAATTTGAATTATGATACATATATGCTTCCATACACACCTAGTTTTATAAGTATATATCCAGAACATTAGATTAGTCAATAAAGAGATACATTTATTGGACATGTGTGAATAATTGAGACAGTAGTTAATATTACTCAATGTTAGTGATCACGTGTGATACCACAAATTTTCTTTCCGATCCAATACCAAGTAAATTTCAGACCAGTATCGGCGATACTGATCCAATACTGATATTTTGCTAAAAAAAATTTCTTTTTGGAAAATTACATTTTAAAATTAATGTATTTAAGGCAGCTGTTCTCATTTGACTACAAAAAATAAATACCAGATGATTTAAATCACTTTCACTAATTTAGAAATGGTGCAAAATGTCCACAACTCCACATTCTGTCCTACCTGGATACTTGAAGGCACCTTATCTCTCCTCTCCTGATCATAACATCTTCATATTCTGTCTTATGATTTATTTTTAAATATTTTATGATGTTTATAGTGTTTCCACGTGTTGGTTCAGTCATTTAAAGGGCAGGAACTGTTACTGCATCCATTTAGAGAAGGAAAGATACGATACGATACGATACGATACGATACGATACGATAAGATAAGATAAGATAAGATGAACTTTATTTATCCAGAGGGAAATTCTTTTGTCACAAGCATGCTCAATGAAGCCAAAGAACAAGAAAAATGAAAAATATGCAATAAGTAGTAAAAATAATAAAATAAAAACAGTAGGCTATGCATAAGTACAGTAAATTATAATAACGACAGTGGAATAAAATAACTATAAAAGTATGTACTAGTAAACATTCAATGACATACATATGTGTGATATTGCACGATTTGACTGAGACCAAAGTAACATTAGTGTTAATATTATTATTAGTCCTGAGAAATCCCCTACAGAGCAGTGAAGAGTTGTACAGTCTTATTGCCACAGGTAGGAAGGATTTCCTCTGACGGTCAGTTCTGCATTTAGGGGCGATGAGTCTATCGCTGCGTGTGCTCCGATGGCCCATCAGGGAGGCAAGCATGGGGTGAGAGGGGTTGTCCATGATACCGAGAAGCTTTTTTAGCATTCTCCTCTCAGTTACCTCTGCCAGGTTCTCCAGACTGACTCCCAGGACCGCACCAGCCTTTCTAATCAGCTTGTTCAGCCTGTTTGCATCAGCGGACTTCACCCCACTGCCCCAGCACACAGCAGCAAAGAACACAACACTCTCTACCACAGAGTGATAGAACATGGTCAGTATTTCCCTACATACGTTGAAAGACCTGAGCTGCGTCAATAGGAAGAGCCGACTCCGCCCTTTCTTGAAAACAGTGTTGGTGTTGTTAGACCAGTCCAGTTTACAGTCAATGTGTACCCCCAGGTACCTGTAGTCCTCAACTACAGCCCCTCTGATGATGACAGGGGTGGGAGGAGGAGCCTGCCTCCTAAAGTCCACAATCAATTCCTTTGTCTTTGTGATGTTAAGCTGTAAATGATTTAGCTCAACAAAGCTGTCCATCACACTCCTGTATTCCTCCTCCTGTCCATCCCTGATACAGCCCACAGTGGCAGAATCATCAGAGAATTTCTGCAGGTGACACGACTGAGGCTTGTACCTGACATCAGACGTGTAGAGGGTGAAGAGGAAGGGTGATAGGACGGTCCCCTGTGGCACTCCCGTACTACTCATGGTGTCATCAGAGCAGCAGCAAAATTAATACTCCACACGCCATCTGTAACGCTTGACTGGAAGTTAGTGCTTTTATTTTGATAGTACACCCAGTAGACTTCCTCTACAGATCCTGCCGGTGTAAAAGCACATAACATGCTACCAGTGAACAACTAACAGTCTTCATACATGTTATGTACTGCATCGATGCCGTTTGTGACACTAAAGTTGCTCCAAACATGACGGTGTTTGTTCTACCGTGTTAATTCTAGCTGACAGCGAGCGGACTGCAGCTACAGGTGAGCAGCGCCGCTCTGCGTCCTTCTGCTTTTATACTGTAATGTCACGCACTTTGCTAGACGGAAGAAGTAGTTCCGACCAACTGAGCATGATTTATACAATTGTCCAGTTAATGACAAACTACATATGGACTTAAAAGTACTAAAATATCGATATTTTAATAAGATAATCGAATCCAAAACATAAAAAGCTGGAATCGGAGGTATCGATCTTTTAGTATCGATCCCCAAATCCCTACTCAATGTAATGTAAATGTATTAGGGTAGGGGACCTAAATCATGAAGGTCTGGGCCAGCGCTGCTTATGTTTGTTTGTTTCCATTTATTCTATTCAGTTCAGCTTCTTCAAATAATGTCAGTTCACAGTAAGTCATCTAAAGCATTTTATCAGGTAAAGACTCATTATACCTCTCTCAGGCAGCTCACTGAGGCAGTGCTAGAGTTTGATTAGAAACACAAACACATTCTGCACTCTTCCTCATATTTAGCCATCCAAATGTAGAATGATAACATGTCAAAACAACGTGTGAGCACTTTAAGTTCAAAGAGCCAAAGCTTGGCTTCTATACTCTGGGAACAAGCTACGAAATATGTGATTGTCATTAACCCTGTCACCTCTGCAGCGTGTTCAGAAATGACAAAATATTTTAAGAACATTCACAACGTGAAGTCTGCATGTCTGTTACAAGAGTTTTGCCTTCAGCGAGAACTCAAACAAGTGACAAGATATACATTCCATGGACCTCTTGGGTCTTTAAGCATGCTTGTTCTGTCCATCAACACACAGCTTTGTTGAGTGAACAAGGAACCTCAAATCAATGTCTGTACATTTTTATTGGGAAAATGTTCCACATTCTTATCTCACATATCTTGAAAATTGCCCAAACCATGTAATGTGTAATCCATGTAAATGTACTGTACCTACAACAAGGCTGCTGTGCAAAAACAATTATTCTAGATTTCAACTTAGACTTTTCTTTCCAATAAATGTGAAACTGATATTTTACTAAGTTAATTTACAGCCTGAATATTTTTCCCAAGAATTACCAAATGAAGCGGACAAACATTTAATTATTCATCATTCCACTTATATTGAGAATATATAGTTACAAACCGGCGCTGGCTACGTTGAAGTATCCTTGGGCAAGATACCGAACCCGCAACTGCCCCCCGGGTGCTGTTCAAGATGGCTGCCCTCAGATGGGTCAAATGCAGAGAGAAATTTCCCTACGAGGGATCAATATAGGAAATAAAAAAAAAACATATGCAATGTAAAACTAAGTGGACATTAGTGATCACATGCATGTTTTTTTAGTTTTTAAATGATAAGACAGAGAAGAAAAAAGTATGATGCCGTACATGAGGGTGAGAACAGAAGAATCCATATACACATTTATAAAAGAGTTACTAAAACAAAACTGGAGCGTATGTGAAGAAACTAATGTTGATAAGACATACTTGTTATTTTTACATATATTCAAAACAGACTTACATAATTATGGTTAATCAGCCATTTAGGATTGATACATTCTGAAAAAGGGACAAAAGTTAAATAATCAGTTATATAATAATCAGTTTAATAGGTTCATAATTAAAGGACAGTGTCTTTGCTTTCACAGTTCTCATAGAAATTGAGAAACTATTTGTTGTAAGACTCTATAATTTCACTGAAAAATGTGTTTTAATGGAGAATGAGTATGTTTTAGATCAACTGTATCAGAAGCTATAGATATAGATTTAGAAGAGCAGCTAACAAGATATCTACAAATGGACTCATGGTCATGATTGTAGTTTTAACAGTTCTGTTCCTGGTTCACCTGTCACATACAGTGGGGCAAAAAAGTATTTAGTCAGCCACCAATTGTGTAAGTTCTCCCACTTAAAAAGATCAGAGAGGCCTGTAATTTTCATCATAGGTATACCTCAACTATGAGAGACAAAATGAGGGGAAAAAATCCAGAAAATCACATTGTCTGATTTTTAAAGAATTTATTTGCAAATTATGGTGGAAAATAAGTATTTGGTCAATAACAAAAGTTAATCTCAATACTTTGTTATATAGCCTTTGTTGGCAATGACAGAGGTCAAACGTTTTCTGTAAGTCTTCACAAGGTTTTCACACACTGTTGCTGGTATTTTGGCCCATTCCTCCATGCAGATCTCCTCTAGAGCAGTGATGTTTTGGGGCTGACGCTGGGCAACACGGACTTTCAACTCCCTCCAGAGATTTTCTATGGGGTTGAGATCTGGAGACTGGCTAGGCCACTCCAGGACCTTGAAATGCTTCTTACGAAGCCACTCCTTCGTTGCCCGGGCGGTGTGTTTGGGATCATTGTCATGCTGAAAGACCCAGCCACGTCTCATTTTCAATGCCCTTGCTGATGGAAGGAGGTTTTCACTCAAAATCTTACGATACATGGCCCCATTCATTCTTTCCTTTACACGGATCAGTCGTCCTGGTCCCCTTGCAGAAAAACAGCCCCAAAGCATGATGTTTCCACCCCCATGCTTTACAGTAGGTATGGTGTTCTTTGGATCCAACTCAGCATTCTTTCCCCTCCAAACACGACAAGTTGAGTTTCTACCAAAAAGTTCTATTTTGGTTTCATCTGACCATATGATGTTCTCCCAATCCTCTTCTGGATCATCCAAATGCTCTCTAGCAAACCGCAGACGGGCCTGGACGTGTCCTGGCTTCAGCAGGGGGACACGTCTGGCACTGCAGGATTTGAGTCCCTGGCGGCGTAGTGTGTTACTGATGGTAGCCTTTGTTACTTTGGTCCCAGCTCTCTGCAGGTCATTCACTAGGTCCCTCCGTGTGGTTCTGGGATTTTTGCTCACCGTTCTTGTGATCATTTTGACCCCACGGGGTGAGATCTTGCGTGGAGCCCCAGATCGAGGGAGATTATCAGTGGTCTTGTATGTCTTCCATTTTCTAATAATTGCTCCCACAGTTGATTTCTTCACACCAAGCTGCTTACCTATTGCAGATTCAGTCTTCCCAGCCTGGTGAAGGTCTACAATTTTGTTTCTGGTGTCCTTTGACAGCTCTTTGGTCTTGGCCATAGTGGAGTTTGGAGCGTGACTGTTTGAGGTTGTGGACAGGTGTCTTTTATACTGATAACGAGTTCACACAGGTGCCATTAATACAGGTAACGAGTGGAGGACCGAGGAGCCTCTTAAAGAAGTTACAGGTCTGTGAAAGCCAGAAATCTTACTTGTTTGTAGGTGACCAAATACTTATTTTCCACCATAATTTGCAAATAAATTCTTTAAAAATCAGACAATGTGATTTTCTGGATTTTTTTTCCTCATTTTGTCTCTCATAGTTGAGGTATACCTATGATGAAAATTACAGGCCTCTCTGATCTTTTTAAGTGGGAGAACTTACACAATTGGTGGCTGACTAAATACTTTTTTGCCCCACTGTATCTGGCACTATTTAAGCTTCTGGCTTTTCACAGTTCAGTTCCAGGTTGATTGTTAATCCTTGTATTGCATCGTTCCAGCACTACAGTCTCAGTTAGATCTTACAGAGGGCATCAACCTTGATTTCATCCACGACCATCGATTCCTGCGTGATCCTTGATCGGAGACCTTTTGCCTGTTTGTGTGATTCTGGATTTCTGACTCCCGTTCTGCGCTGCTGACCATCGGTACTGTAAATATTCTTCATGTTTTGTTTCAAGTAATAATAAGAGGATTGTTCCTTGAGAAGAGGATTGTTATTGGTGGAAAATAAAACAACTGCTTGTGGACCAGGAGGAGGATTTGATGTTTGACGTAAGTCAGAAGAGGAGGATCCCTGTCGGTGCCCACTGTCCATTACTTACCTGTGTTTTGCCACTGCTAATCTGTCTCTCTCTCTTTACTACTACTACTACTACTACTACTACTACTGTCATTTAGCAGACGCTTTTATCCAAAGCGACTTACATTGAGAGAACATACAAGCAAGAAATCAAAGAGAAGGAAACAATATAAGGAGGCGGACTGTTTGGAGTCCAGTTTAATTCCGACGCTGATACATCAAGTGTATCAATTTTTATTTTTTTTTGTAGAGATAAACTCCCAAATCGCTATCATAAATCATAAATTAATCCTACATTAAGACTGAAAGTGTTCTTTAAAGAGGTGAGTCTTAAGTCTGCTCTTAAAAGTAGCTGCAGACTCTGAGGATCGGACCGAGTTTGGTAGGTCATTCCACCATCGGGGGACAACAGAGGAGAAGAGTTTGGAACATGATCTCATGCCACATTGTGGTGGAAGCGCTAGGCGTCTTTCAGCGGCTGAGCGTACCTGACGCGTGGGAATGTAGGTTTGGATGAAGGAGTGAAGGTAAGTAGGAGCTGTGTGTGTTAGAGTCTGGTAAGCCAGAAGCAGAGCTTTGTATTTGATGCGTGCTGCAACTGGAAGCCAGTGCAGGGAAATGAGCAGTGGAGTGACATGAGCCCTCTTGGGCTGGTTGAAGACCAGATGTGCTGCTGCGTTCTGAATCATCTGCAGAGGTTTAACCGAGGACGCCGGAAGACCGGCCAGCAATGAGTTGCAGTAGTCGATCCGGGACAAGACCAGGGCCTGGACCAGAAGCTGTGTGGTGTGGTCTGTCAGGAAGGCTCTGATTTTCCTGATGTTGTAAAGAGCGAATCGACATGAGCGAGCTACGGAGTTAACCTGCTCTTTGAAGGACAGCTGGTTGTCCAGTATGACACCAAGGTTTCTGGCGGAGGTTTTGGGGAACAGCGTGATGGAGTCAAGCTGCACACTTATCTGAGGATCTTATCTTTATCTAAGGATCTTATCTTTAAACTCTGCCCAAACCACTTACCTTTGTTTCTCCCTCTCCCAGCTCGCTGTTTACCACCCAGAGACTCTCTCACAGATCCAGAAGTTTCTGCTCCACTCTCCTGTTCTCTGGGTGTTTGTTTCTATGCCACAGCTGTTGAAAGAAGACGATAACCACTCCTATCATTGTGAGTAATTTCATGCCATTTGGAGTGTCACTAACCTCCACGCTTTCATCACAGCGTCACCATTGAAGTCTCACTCTGAGTAATTTCAATAATCTTTTACACAGGGCCGCTGCTAGGCTTTTGGGGGCCCTAATCTCCATTGGATTAGGGCACCCCCTCCTAATTGGCCAAGGAAGACCCCCCCCCCCACACACACACACACACAAAACAAAAACACAAACTGAACATAATTAAACTTTTGTTATTTATTTTCAAATTAGAAATAAATACACAAGCAGACCTTCATATAAGAAAACAAATTACATCACATATCCACCTTAAACTAGATTATTAAGCAACAAGACAGAGCAGAACCAGGACTGGATCAAGACACCAGGACTAAACCTCAACTGAACCAGACCTAAAACTGATCCAGGATTAGATCAGGACTGAACCAGAATCACAACTAGATGATAGTAGCACTGAAAATCATCATAGACCTGCACTACACTGACAACACCTCTTTATTATAGCAACATGAGACTTTATCTTCAAGGTTTGAACTTTCTGAACATAAAAGCCTAAAATATTATTAGATTCTGCCAAATAACAACATTATTTATAGAACTATTTAACCTAGTTGTGTAAAAAAGCCTGCTGCATGACTTAATAAATATAGAATTAGAAAAATTACAAACCTATAAGATGATATACTAGTGAACATGTTCTAATGAGTTTTGGCAAACAGACTAACGGGTCTTTCTCACCTGGATCTTGTTCCTTCTCTGTTCTGATCTCATTCTCTATCTCACTCTCTCTCTCTCTCTATCTCTCTCTCTCACTCTCTCTATCTCTCTCTCTCCATTCTAACAATCAAGTCAAACATCAGAAACAAATATATAATTGAAATCAGATATTTACATAAACTTCAGATAAAAACACAAAAACACTTTTTTACTGTCAAACATCAAATCAGACCAAATGTTTATTTTTTTAGATTAATAAATATACAAAATTGTTATTTGTTAAATTAAAAAATAAAGAAAATCTCTGCAAATTGCCCCTAAATTGTATTTAAAATTGAGCCACACTTGTGGAGGTCTACAATTATTCTCCTGATGTTTTGGTAGATTTCTCTTGATTCTCTCATGTCAAAGAAAAAGGTTCTGTGTTATGGAGGTGATTTAATATACATCTACAGGTGTGTCACCAGAAATCAGAAGCTTCTTAAAGTCAGAGTGGAAAATACGTGACAACTCTCTCTCTTTATTCTGACCTTTAACTAATTCTAAAGATCTGTCAATATTTATTTAGCTAAAACAAAAAGTTTTCTCTAAATTGATGCTTTATAGTAATAAAAAATGTTTTTTCCTGAAGTAAATATCTGGTTACAACTGTGAAACTGCTCTGTCAAACTTTTTCTTTGAAAGAAGCCTCTATATGTCTATTGTTGTACATCAGTATATAACTGAAACTGATTTAGAGAGTGTTTTATTTAGTCATGAGGGTTAGCAACTGAAAATCTGAAATAAACACACAGGTAACAACATTGTTGTTCTGCTATTCATTTAGCTATTTGTTGATTAGCCCTAGCAGAGCTAGCAAAAATATGAAGAGCAAGACACATAATACGTGTCAGGTGAGCAGCGTGACGTCAATCTTTGTGATACGTCGTCATATTTACATTATTTATACAGGATGAGTGATTTACTTTGGTACCTGGTCAAACTTCAGCTCCTCCTCTCCTACGTCTCCCCCTCCCTTCCTCCCTCCCTCCCTCACATGCTGCAGAGTAGCACAGTCGGATCATACCAAAATTAGGGGGGAATTGCAACTATGTGCTATGTGCTTCGAATATTGTGTGTAGTTTTTGTTTTATACAGTCGTGAGTCAGGCATCTAACTAAGAAAGATATGACACTCCAAAAAACCCGGGGCTTCCGAAAAAATAACCTGGGCTTAAGCCCTATAAACCAGACCCCCCCCCACCCCCCCATCCCCCCTCTGCCGATACTTGAGGGGTCCCTTTTATATATACAGTGGGGCAAAAAAGTATTTAGTCAGCCACCAATTGTGTAAGTTCTCCCACTTAAAAAGATCAGAGAGGCCTGTAATTTTCATCATAGGTATACCTCAACTATGAGAGACAAAATGAGGAAAAAAAATCCAGAAAATCACATTGTCTGATTTTTAAAGAATTTATTTGCAAATTATGGTGGAAAATAAGTATTTGGTCAATAACAAAAGTTAATCTCAATACTTTGTTATATAGCCTTTGTTGGCAATGACAGAGGTCAAACGTTTTCTGTAAGTCTTCACAAGGTTTTCACACACTGTTGCTGGTATTTTGGCCCATTCCTCCATGCAGATCTCCTCTAGAGCAGTGATGTTTTGGGGCTGACGCTGGGCAACACGGACTTTCAACTCCCTCCAGAGATTTTCTATGGGGTTGAGATCTGGAGACTGGCTAGGCCACTCCAGGACCTTGAAATGCTTCTTACGAAGCCACTCCTTCGTTGCCCGGGCGGTGTGTTTGGGATCATTGTCATGCTGAAAGACCCAGCCACGTCTCATTTTCAATGCCCTTGCTGATGGAAGGAGGTTTTCACTCAAAATCTTACGATACATGGCCCCATTCATTCTTTCCTTTACACGGATCAGTCGTCCTGGTCCCCTTGCAGAAAAACAGCCCCAAAGCATGATGTTTCCACCCCCATGCTTTACAGTAGGTATGGTGTTCTTTGGATCCAACTCAGCATTCTTTCCCCTCCAAACACGACAAGTTGAGTTTCTACCAAAAAGTTCTATTTTGGTTTCATCTGACCATATGATGTTCTCCCAATCCTCTTCTGGATCATCCAAATGCTCTCTAGCAAACCGCAGACGGGCCTGGACGTGTCCTGGCTTCAGCAGGGGGACACGTCTGGCACTGCAGGATTTGAGTCCCTGGCGGCGTAGTGTGTTACTGATGGTAGCCTTTGTTACTTTGGTCCCAGCTCTCTGCAGGTCATTCACTAGGTCCCTCCGTGTGGTTCTGGGATTTTTGCTCACCGTTCTTGTGATCATTTTGACCCCACGGGGTGAGATCTTGCGTGGAGCCCCAGATCGAGGGAGATTATCAGTGGTCTTGTATGTCTTCCATTTTCTAATAATTGCTCCCACAGTTGATTTCTTCACACCAAGCTGCTTACCTATTGCAGATTCAGTCTTCCCAGCCTGGTGAAGGTCTACAATTTTGTTTCTGGTGTCCTTTGACAGCTCTTTGGTCTTGGCCATAGTGGAGTTTGGAGCGTGACTGTTTGAGGTTGTGGACAGGTGTCTTTTATACTGATAACGAGTTCACACAGGTGCCATTAATACAGGTAACGAGTGGAGGACCGAGGAGCCTCTTAAAGAAGTTACAGGTCTGTGAAAGCCAGAAATCTTACTTGTTTGTAGGTGACCAAATACTTATTTTCCACCATAATTTGCAAATAAATTCTTTAAAAATCAGACAATGTGATTTTCTGGATTTTTTTTCCTCATTTTGTCTCTCATAGTTGAGGTATACCTATGATGAAAATTACAGGCCTCTCTGATCTTTTTAAGTGGGAGAACTTACACAATTGGTGGCTGACTAAATACTTTTTTGCCCCACTGTATNATACAGTGGGGCAAAAAAGTATTTAGTCAGCCACCAATTGTGTAAGTTCTCCCACTTAAAAAGATCAGAGAGGCCTGTAATTTTCATCATAGGTATACCTCAACTATGAGAGACAAAATGAGGAAAAAAAATCCAGAAAATCACATTGTCTGATTTTTAAAGAATTTATTTGCAAATTATGGTGGAAAATAAGTATTTGGTCACCTACAAACAAGTAAGATTTCTGGCTTTCACAGACCTGTAACTTCTTTAAGAGGCTCCTCGGTCCTCCACTCGTTACCTGTATTAATGGCACCTGTGTGAACTCGTTATCAGTATAAAAGACACCTGTCCACAACCTCAAACAGTCACGCTCCAAACTCCACTATGGCCAAGACCAAAGAGCTGTCAAAGGACACCAGAAACAAAATTGTAGACCTTCACCAGGCTGGGAAGACTGAATCTGCAATAGGTAAGCAGCTTGGTGTGAAGAAATCAACTGTGGGAGCAATTATTAGAAAATGGAAGACATACAAGACCACTGATAATCTCCCTCGATCTGGGGCTCCACGCAAGATCTCACCCCGTGGGGTCAAAATGATCACAAGAACGGTGAGCAAAAATCCCAGAACCACACGGAGGGACCTAGTGAATGACCTGCAGAGAGCTGGGACCAAAGTAACAAAGGCTACCATCAGTAACACACTACGCCGCCAGGGACTCAAATCCTGCAGTGCCAGACGTGTCCCCCTGCTGAAGCCAGGACACGTCCAGGCCCGTCTGCGGTTTGCTAGAGAGCATTTGGATGATCCAGAAGAGGATTGGGAGAACATCATATGGTCAGATGAAACCAAAATAGAACTTTTTGGTAGAAACTCAACTTGTCGTGTTTGGAGGGGAAAGAATGCTGAGTTGGATCCAAAGAACACCATACCTACTGTAAAGCATGGGGGTGGAAACATCATGCTTTGGGGCTGTTTTTCTGCAAGGGGACCAGGACGACTGATCCGTGTAAAGGAAAGAATGAATGGGGCCATGTATCGTAAGATTTTGAGTGAAAACCTCCTTCCATCAGCAAGGGCATTGAAAATGAGACGTGGCTGGGTCTTTCAGCATGACAATGATCCCAAACACACCGCCCGGGCAACGAAGGAGTGGCTTCGTAAGAAGCATTTCAAGGTCCTGGAGTGGCCTAGCCAGTCTCCAGATCTCAACCCCATAGAAAATCTCTGGAGGGAGTTGAAAGTCCGTGTTGCCCAGCGTCAGCCCCAAAACATCACTGCTCTAGAGGAGATCTGCATGGAGGAATGGGCCAAAATACCAGCAACAGTGTGTGAAAACCTTGTGAAGACTTACAGAAAACGTTTGACCTCTGTCATTGCCAACAAAGGCTATATAACAAAGTATTGAGATTAACTTTTGTTATTGACCAAATACTTATTTTCCACCATAATTTGCAAATAAATTCTTTAAAAATCAGACAATGTGATTTTCTGGATTTTTTTTCCTCATTTTGTCTCTCATAGTTGAGGTATACCTATGATGAAAATTACAGGCCTCTCTGATCTTTTTAAGTGGGAGAACTTACACAATTGGTGGCTGAATAAATACTTTTTTGCCCCACTGTATATATATATATATATACACTGTATATAATTGCTTTTGTGCCTTTATAGTTGTTTCAGTACCCGTTTGTAGATTATCATTTTCTTGACAGTGTTGCTGTGGCGTAGCACCCAAATGCAGGCAGGTAGTAACAGATGAATAAAATCCAAATGTGAGTGTTTAATAAAGTAAACTTGACAAAGCATAATACAGCGATTGCGATAGACAAACATGGAATCAAGCAAACAGGAGAGTCTGACCAAGAACTGTGAACAAAAAAGCAACAATATATACTGTGAGGCTTGATTACTGGCATGAGAACCTGGTGTGTGATTACGGATAAAAAGCAGCTGCGAGTACTTAAGAGGAGATACTGAGGACAAGCCAATGACTAGAGTAAAACAATGAATCCTGGAATACTTCCTGAAGTAAATAAAAAACACCACATAATGAAAAACCCAGAATCTTGACAGAAAGGTACCAACAATTGTGTCCATGTCTGTAGCATGGCACCTCCTGGATGCTCTGCAGAGTTCCTTTAGTATGATGTATGGGTGGAAAGTGGAGGAACGCTGCTTTCCTACTTACATCTGCATATGTTTGGTTTAAGAAAGTTGCACAAATCTGTTGCTGACTTCAGCATAAGAAAACTACAGACTATTAAAATAAGGTTTTTCAGTAAAACGAAAGGACATAATGGAAAGCAACAGTTTTTACTCTGTCTTCATGTGAGTGTTAAAGCTAATAAGACTGTAACACACAACGAAGGCCCTCCAGAGATCTGTCACATAAAAAATGACAGTTTTAAATCTGTGTAACTGCAAACTGCCTAAAAAAAGTGCAGTAATGCTCAGGGGAAGGCCACAATGAATGTTAAAGAAAATACATGTAGACAGCTGTGAACCCATTTAGAACATAGGCAATGCACATCCAGCCTTGGCCCCTGAACCCTGCTCTCACACCACACGTGTCAGAGGAATTTTTCAGCTGCAAGGATCCTACAGATGAACTTTTACCCATTTGACTCATTTTTGAACACATAGTGTTGAAATAACCTGTACAACTCAGCAGGCAGTCTCATACCTCGCCCTAATTTAAAGTCTGGGGTTATTAGACTGAGGGGGGCTTTTATGATTTCCACACATTCCCATGAGGATGAAAAGATTTGTCAGTCTAATGGTGCGTTCACACCGGCCACTTTGTCTACGTCAAGCAACGCTGATAATGCTCCAAATTAGACGTTTGAAGTTGAAGCTCATAACGCCTGCCAGTCAGAGCGCATAGGCGTTAAAGCTCGTAAAGCCTGACCGAAAAAGAGCGCGAAGGCGGGGCTTCCTTTGTTATGGGATGTTCGCAGCTATGGCGGATCATGTTGAGACAGTGGCTTGGATTTATTTACTTCATAGATCTAGACGACGTCGACGTCGGGTGCATCAGCGCCGTTTGTGGATACACCCCATTCTTCAGATGCGTTCTGAGTTTGGTGAGTTTAACCATTTGCTCCAGGAGCGTTTGGATGAGGTTAATTTATCTTCCATTTTGGCTGATCCCGCTTCTTTCCAGCTACGTGCTGTGACATCTTACGTCACTACAATGAGACGCTCTGATTGGTTGACATGCCGCTTCAAGAGCGTTATCAACGTCAAAAGTTCAGCTAGCTGAACTTTGAGCTTTTCTAGCTTTTCAAGCGTCAACGCCTGAAACGCTAGAAAAGCTTGAAAAGTTGCCGCTCATAACGCTCACAAAGCAACGCAGAGCCGTTGACGTCTGTCTGACGCCCGTCCACCATAAACTTTACATATAAACTTGCCGCTTATGAAGTTGATGGTTGGGCCGGTGTGAATGCACCATTAGAGAGACTGAAGGGTGTCATCTGTTCACATTTCACTCCTCATTACTCCTTTTAAAACATATCCTTCAACTGAGAAACACAGCTCAAGATAACAAGGCCTAAAGACCTTTGTCTGCAGACATGAGGTAATGGTAAACCTGATGAGGAGGAGAAAACAGAGTTGGTTGAAACTCTGAGCCTGATGCCCCATTTGTCAGGAGAGTAGTCTTCCATGGGCATTTACCAGAGAATGAGAAAAACGGAGTAACACAGACTGGTTCCTAAGTAAAAGTAATGGACCGAACCACCACATGAAAGACTGGGCAAAAAGACAGGATAGTGGAATGCCAAAGAAAGAAAGAGTCGAAGAATGAACAGTCACTTTAAGCAAAAGACCAGAGTTCTCAACAGGAGTCCACATCCTTCTTGCACAGTCTACATTTTTCTGATACTAACGCTGAATTCGTTGTGTTGAGCCTTTCTTTAGGGTACGGGGCCTAATGCTGGTTTTTCATTGCAGTAAATCAAAATGATTACAGAGAAAATTGAGACAGGAGATGGAGATAATTCAATTTAATAGTTTCTGAAATGCATCAGCGATATTGAAGGAACCATTATAGTAAATCACTCAGCCTGGGCTAGCCTTTTTGTTTCATTTAACTTTTCCATCAACTTTTCTCCTGCCCCTACTTGATGCTTTCATCTCCAAAAATAATAGATAGTTTAAATATTCATATCTTTATGTTAGATATATAACAACGAGAGGAACTGGTTTATGAGACTTTACAGGAGTGCAGTGGGAGAAACAAATCTCTTTGATTTGAGACAAAAGCAAGTTTTACTTCCTAGAACAATGTTCTGACTCCTAGTCTGTGTATAAGGCTTTAACCCCTTAACCACCGAAGTAGCAGAACTACATATATTATATTATATTATATTATATTATATTATATTATATTATATTATATTATATTATATTATATTATATTATATTTAGTGCTGTCATGAGATTATATAAGAGCAGCAATTAATTAGTCTAATTAATCTTATTTTTAATCTCATTTAATAATAGCTAAGAAAAACACTATTGTTATCCATGGTTCTGTCGGGACGTTTTTGAAAAGCAGATTTTTCATTCATGGGACCGACAACTCTCATATGCTCCTCCATTGTCACTTCTCCGCTCTGCAACTAACTGCTTTTGCTCACCTTGTCGTCACAGGAAGTCAATCAGCAGCCAATAGATGTCCACCTAAGAGTGATTAATCCAGGGCTTAATTTGAGCCGGACCAAGATCCGGGAACTGTCTTATTTTTGAAAGGGTGTGTTCCGGTAACCGTTTGCTAGGATCCGTTAACGGCGCCAGTTGGGTTAAATAACAGCGGCATCAAAATACCAAAAAGGCAGTATAACTTACTTCTTCTGGGTTTATCATCACTTTCTCTAGCCCTGCTTGACAATTTACACCTGCTGAGCGCCGGCGCACAACGCTTGGTCTGGTCTGACGGTTGTGTATGTGTGTGCGTTCATACATGTCTATGTGTGCGTTCATACATGTCTATGTGTGTGTTCATACATGTCTATGTGTGTGTGTTCATACATGTCTATGTGTGTGTTCATACATGTCTATGTGTGTGTTCATACATGTCTATGTGTGCGTTCATACATGTCTATGTGTGCGTTCCGGTATCAGTCAGTGAATTCTGGTCTCATAGCGCTATTTGCGTTCCGGTAACTTTTGATTTACAAATGAAGCACTGGATTAATCCCTTTGTACAACTCCAGCACAAGAAACCGAAATACTAAAAAATGATTTTATTTAAAAGCAACTCAAAAGCAGAAACTGTAAATATAGATTAAAAATTAGATTAATGCGATTAAGGAATATAACGCACCAAATATGGCTGTAAATAATTAATCGCAACTAACGAGATAATTTGACACCCCTAATTATAATATAATATAATATAATATAATATAATATAATATAATATAATATAATATAATATAATATAAAATAATATAATATAATATAATATAATATAATATAGTAATAATCAGGAGAAGTTACTTGGTGGAGGTAATAATTCCTAGCCAATTCCAAGCCAATAAAAGTTTTCATGCACGAGCTTTTACCGTTAAGGCTGCTGTTACGCGTTTGACCTGACGGGGCAATCATCACGAGCCCAAAAATTTTAAACTCCTTCTAGTTCCTTTAAATAAATCTGTTACGTTTTTATTTTCTTCAATGCCAAATAATAATAATAAAGGACAGGGCAGCTACCCAAATGTTACTGCCTTACAAATGGATTACTTTGCTGTGGTCCTTAATTCAGAGATGTGTTTGCAAAACCAGACCTGAGAATTTCTCATCCAAAATATATATTTTTTTAAATTATTTTTAGATTTTTTTTAGAACCATGCATCCCTTTCTTCATCCCTACCCGACACTTTAAGGAAGTTTTCACATTAATGCATGTTAGAACTGGTCAGTACATCTTTTGTGAATGAATATGTACCTCAGGCTTTAATTTACCCTTTACTTTATCTGTCCTTAACTTAAACATTTTAGCAAAACAATCGTGTGAGCATTTACACAGTAATAATCCTTTTGTGGAGCCGAGGAGGACGTCACAAGGCAGTGTTTATCTGGGAAATGAGGTTTTTGGGGTTGCTATTGAGACGGTGTTTGGTAAAGGTTATAAACAATGATCAATGCACTGAGGTGAGGCCGAGATGGATTAATGAAAGTACCAGGCAGCTTAGGTTAGAACTTGTTGGAAGGTCCAGCCTTAACATCGTTTAAGAGTCCAAGTCTGGTACACATGGAACAAATCCAAAACATAAGTCGTCCAATCTACAACTCAAAGTCAGGAGTCAGACTAAAGCAACAGTAAAATGAATTAGAGATGAATAAAGCCATGAGAGACAAGGCAAGAGGCAGAGTCTGTTGACAAGTTCTGATGTCATGGAATAGGTCCAACACAAGACAAGGCAACAGGCGAGAATGTGGAAATAATTACTCAGATGAAAATGACATGAACAAAAAAGACAGTCCTCTTAATTTAATAGTATGTGGCAGTACCTTTTGGAGTGTAAGTAGTCTCTGTACGTCACAATGAGACATATATATTTGCCAAAATATAGTTTGGCCAACTTAACTAGAGCAAACTGGCCAAGGTGTCTCAGGTTTGAAGGGTGGCATCTCCGCATTGCAATTTCCACATCTTCTTATAAATGTTGGCTTGGATTCAGATCTGAGCTCAAAGAGGGTCTTTTAAGAAGAGTCCAATGATTTTTCTTAGTCATTATTAAGTGCTTTAAGATATGTGTTTTAGATTATTATCCTGTTGGAGGACCCATGAGCTGAGACTATAGAGCTTTCTGTTACTGGTCACAATGTTTTCTTCCTTGTCTTGGTAGACTTGAGACGTCACTGTTTATTGCACATATTCAAAGTTTCCTGTGTAAGATGCAGCAAAGCAGCCCCAAAATAAAAATGATCCACCTTCAGGTTTTACATATGTACCGTGTTCATTTCTTGTTTAAGCTCCAGTTTTGTCTCAGAAATCTTTGGGGCTCATTAACCTGATTTTTAACAATTCAAGTCTGGCCTGTTGTTATTTTCTGACAGTAGTGGGTCTGTTTGAGGCTTTCAAGCCAATTATGACTCAAAATACAACTGATTGTTTGAAAAAAAAATGATGTACCTTAATTTAGTTCCTCTTTAATATTTTTTATGGTTTCTTTTGGGTTTTTTTACAACCCCCTCTGGCTGTCTGATTAACCTGGTGTGGTGCTCTTATGTTCTGCGAGGTTGCCTATACTCCCATGAACCTTATACCTTTTAGTAGTACTGGCAACGGTGGTCACATGAAGCTGCTTTGAGGTTTTTCCTTGTAATATGAATATCTAAAGTTTTCTCTCTGAGCTCCTCAGACAGCTCATGCCTGTAACTTCTCTGGTCTCTGTGTTATGAACATAAGAATATAAAACTACACAAGAGCATGTGTGTTCTTATTCACAAGACTGGGTGGTTAATAAAAGGCACAAAGACACCAGTGATGTTTTGTAAGTTTAAAGAGGCCATTTCATACAAATTTCAGGACTTTGTGGTTATTTCTGAAGCCAGTAATATGAAACATTTTATATCTAAAAAACGTCAGGAAACACTGATTAACAGACCTTTCAATCTATCTGCATGAAGATTCATCAGGCTTCAGGCTATAACTCATTATTATTCATTATTCAAATTTGCTGGACTCTGATTGGCTAACAAACTAGCCTATGAGAGCAAGGTATACTGTTTCCTGCCCCGCTGCGCATGGCAACATCAGACGTTCTCTCTTCCTGTTTGTTACGTCTTATGCTAACAGCTTTTAGCCAGCAGCAAGCTAGGTGTGGTTTCAACTGCAGGAGCTGATGAATACTAACAAACAAAGGAGTTGTGATGAAACAGATACAGGCCGTTAGAACTCTGGAGAACTCGGGTTTTATCACCACCTGCGTAGTTTGAGAGATTAAAACTGAAAGAGAAGTTGTTGACCTGTTTTCACCCACGATGAAGGTAAGAACACCTGCGGCGCTAAAATATTCAACAGAAACCTCAGAAAAACGTTTTTAATGGAAGGGCACATTAAACATTTACTTTGAAATATGAAAAAATACAATGAACAATTGTCTCTTTACTGTTACCAACAAATCTGTTCATATAGAGTCAAGGCCAAACGTTTTGAGAATGAAACAAATATTGGTTTGCACAAAGTTTGCTGCTTCAGTTTTTATTATAGTAATTTGCATAAACTCTATAATGTTTAGGGTGAGCACATGAATTGCAAAATCCTACTTTGCCATGAAAATGAAATGAATCCCCCCCAAAAACATTTCCACTGCATGTCATCGCTGCCATAAAAAAGACAATTGTTTTTCAACTTTCTTCTTGCTGTCATCCCCTCTTCGTCCTGCAAATGTTACTCATTGGGATCTTGGCCTTAAAGCTGCCGGCGGTTCTTGACACATACAAGTGAGAATGTCTCAGTCCCAAAAGTGCTGGGAAAGCCATTATCCATGACTCCAGTCCCCCACCTGATCATTTCACAGCACAACAGCTAATTGGTTTCATGTGTGTGCCAGAGATAAACGTCTTTAATGGAAAGACCTCATCACTTTGTTCACACAGACAGTGCACACAGAGTTCAGATAGTGTTTCTATTATTACTTGTGGTGTGAGGTGGAAAGTTGTTTTTCCTGTTAAACATCTAATTTAACAGAGTATGAAGGTCAGCTACCTTATTTATCATTCAAGTTCCAACATTACAACATACTCACTATATTTAATTTTTCCGATTCTACTGATTTTGATGAATAAATGTTTAATGTTCCTCTTTACTATAATGACACCTAATTGGTTCTAAACTGTAATTTTTGACTGTACAATACAAATTTCATCCCAGTGTGGATAAAATGAATAATCAATAAACTTCTATAATAAACTATCAGTAGTACCAGTGTTGGTTTCTTCACAAATGGATTTTTGAAAAGTTATTCTGATTTCCTGTACATTACAAAATAAAACAAGCGGCAAGAGTTTTATTGTTTTTCTATAAAGTCAAAAATAAAACTAAAAGAATTAAGTGATGAAATAAATAGAGGGAAATAAAAAAAAAAAAAGTAAAAGTGTTGCAAATAACTGAGTAATATTCTTCAAGAAAATATGAAAATCATATCTGAGTTCATAACTGAGTTGCTTGGTGGAGGTCTGCGCTTTACAAAAGCATTCCAGTCTTGGTATATACAGTGATTCCTCACTTATCGCGGTTAATTGGTTCCAGACCCCCCCCCGCCATAGGTGAAAATCCGCGAAGTAGTGATACACCAAGAGACACGAGACAATCCGGACAATTTTTTAAATAAAAGCTATTCTTCAAAATAAAAGACCGCGATTGACAAATGCGATCATATTTGTGTATCTAGAGATGAAAATAAACACAACACACACACACACAGCACAACCGAGTGGGCTAACTACGTTGAGGGGGGTTTTGGGTTTTTAAACACAAATGGGGAAAGACTCTTTCCCTGAAAGAGAGAGAGAGTTGTCAATTCAAGATGAACGATGTAGCAGGAGTAATTAAAACAAGCTCTCTTCAATTATTTAATGATGTTATGTATTTATCCATGGTGAAAAAATAGCTCTAAATAAACAGAAGCAGAAGAGCTTGTGGACCGGCGCAGAGAAAGACGCGTCTGGTAACAGCGGAACAGCTGATCGCTCCGCGTCGCTTCCGCGTGCAGTGATGACTATAACGTTGCGTTGGTTGATTCATGATGGTGATGAAGGATCTGTGCAATGTGATGAAGGTGACGATGTGACTGCACAGGTACTAATAAGAGCTTTACAGCTCTTCGGGAGGCACCTTGTCTTCAGAAAGAGGCACTGGGTCATTAACCGACCGCAGAGGAAGTGTGGGGAGGTAAACGAACAGCCGAAAGCGCGGTATTTTAGATTTTTTATTTTTGAATATTTTTGAAAAATCCGCAAAGTGGTGAATCGGCGAAAGTCGAACCGCGAAGTACTGAGAGATCACTGTGTTGGTTTAGAGCAGGGATTCTCGAAGTGTGGTACGCGCGATGCCACTAGGGGGTGCACAAGATGTAAAATATAACGGGAATAATTACACAATTACAGTGTTTTCCCCACACAATAAAGATGTGTAAATAAACATTTCCTTTGTAAGATGTAAAATTAATAAAATTACAATTACTATTCAAAGTTTACATCATCTTAAAATGAAGTGTAGAAGAAGTTTCTTCTTCTTCTACACATTGTACTGTATATGTGCACCTAGTTTGTCGCCTCTACTTCATTCATTCGCCGGTGCTGCATTTGAAAATCCTCCGGATCCTGATTTATTTTAGTTTTTTTATTTGTATCATGAGGCATGCTAGTTGTTGTTTATGTTTTGTGTAATGTTATTGCAATTTCATTCAAACTACTGGCGTTCTAATGTTATTTCCATAACCTGTGTCATGATGACGAGGTCGTGTTAGCGGTCAATTTTTGTTCAACGCAGCTCAAAATATTATAACGTTTTCCTCAATGTATCTACTTCCTGCCTCTGATCCTGAGCCTGTCATCAGTCTTTTTAAAAGTGGAAGCTTGTGTATAACAATGTATACGAGCGTGCATTGTTGTGATCATGATCATTTTATTAGATGTGTGTTTTGGTAATTTGAGCATGTTTAAAGCTATAGTGTGTAACTTTTACATGTCCGTGAATGTCCGTTTCAGCCAAGCCACTATTAGAGGAGATGACACAATGCAGATTAAGCCGATCGGCTCCTCAAACATCTCACGGTATTTTTCAATATATATCATTTTTACTTTGCGTGTCGACCGGCGACATTCCCGCGCTGGCGCGCAGGAAATTACGTCTTTTACATCACAACAAGAAGGGAGGGGGAGGACGAGCGGAGAGTCTCGTAGCAGGAGATCATTCACTAACCTGTCAGTTACAAATTAGCAGGCACCTTGTCTCCCGTTTGTAATAAGCTATTTGCGTTTCTGCGGAAAATAAATAAAAAATACAATAATTACCTCTTCCGAAGAGTCCATCTTTTTTCAACAGCTGTCCTTATTCAAACAGAATAAAAATGTTGTGGAATCGTGAATCACAGCGACAGAGGGATAGCGGTTGGGGGAAGGGGGGTGGGGGGGGCAGGTGGGCGTACGTCATATGGAAGCACCAGCTTCATTGTTGTAATAACGCAAAATTCCGCTAGGGGGCGACAGAAGTTACGCACTATAGCTTTAATCATGCCGCCTTTAAAATTAATAAATAACAACTTTCTTCAAACGCTAACAAAAAAGCTTGTGGCATCTATTTTTTGAAGGTGTGGGGGTTTGGGGGTGCGTCAACACGGTTGGGACATAGAGGGGGGGGCACGGTTAAATAAGTTTTATGAAACTTGAGCCTGCTGCCTTGTGTTGGTTTTTCTCATTTAACATATGTGGCTTCTGTTACGCCTTCAAAACATCTGTCTTCTCTGTCTAAAATGTATATTCTGCTGACCTCAAAAGAGAGTCCACCATGTTTGAGATAAAAATGGACGATATTGTCGAGACCTGAAAAACCGGGTCACCTGTGTTGTGCCAAAGAAAGGTTCATAGCTCTCCCTATGTAGAGGTCTGTGTAACGAATCAGTGGAACCTTACATGATCTCTCCAGACAGGGACACACGTCTCATTCTAGGATGGGGACAGGTGGGCGAAGCATAACATAGATATGAAGTAATAGAATGTACCTGATTGTTTTCTTGTAGGAGCTGTGGCAGAATTTGAGTTTTTTTCTACAGTGATTGTAGATGTAGATGGCTGGAAAGTGGCATTCTAAGATTAATGAGTAGGTCTTCAGACTTTTGTAATTGATGGGATTCTTGATTTTTCAGTGTTATTTGTTATAGAAATGTCAGTGATTTCAGCTTGAACAATTAAAAGCAGAGGGAGTTTATTAGTAGAGACATCAAAAATCCGATTCTGTCTCATTTCAATCCAAAAATCCAGTCCACAAGAGGAGTCAGTTATATCATCTATTGGTTAATCAGTTTGCATTTGTTTAATGCAGTGATATCTTGATCTTCTCTAAAAACCCAGTAACTCACACTCATAATGTCAGCTCAGTTCTCCTCTGGTTTCTTCCAAATAATTTTTGGTTAAAGAGGCCATTTCACACAAATGTCATGACTTTGTGGTTATTTCTTAAGTATTAACCTGTAATATGAAACATTTTATATCTAAAAAACATCAGGAAACACTGATTAACAGACCTTTTAATCTATCTGTGTGAAGATTCGGCTGGTTTCAGGCTGTAACTCATTAATATTCATTATGCAAATTTGCTGGACTCTGATTGGCTAACAAACTAGCCTATGAGAGCAAGGTATACTGTTTCCTGCCCTGCTGCGCATGGTAACAGTAGACGTTCTCTCTTCCTGTTTGTTACGTCTTATGCTAACAGCTTTTAGCCAGCAGCATGCTAGGCGTGGTTTCAACTGCGGGAGCTGATGAATACTAACGAACAAAGGAGTTGTGATGAAACAGATACAGACCGTTAGAACTCAGGAGAACTCGGGTTTTATCACCACCTGCGTAGTTTGAGAGATTAAAACTGAAAGAGAAGTTGTTGACCTGTTTTCACCCACTATGAAACCTCAGAAACACTGTTTTTAATGGAAGGGCCTCTTTAAGGCTAAAAAAATTGGAATTTCATCAACCCACAGTCTCTTTATTTGGTTTCATCATCTCCCCTAACCGGATTGAGATGGACCTGTCAACAATCTTAACGGTTTGAGAATGGCCAGTATCTGAGAACTGCAAGCAACTCCAGTAATTCTTGGGTTTTGTTAACTTTTACAGACACTTCATTCGCAATTACAGAACTCATGCTGCACCTTTGCATCATTTAAGTCAAGTACCCCTGTATCTGGTCTTTTCATGCAGACCAGACTTTCAAGGATGTTTTCAGATGTCCCAATCTGCAGAATCCTGTTACCTCTCACCAGTTTTGGTAAATGGTGTGTACTTGTATAGCGCTTTATTCAGGTCCTACGACCCCCAAAGTGCTTTACACTACAGTATGTCATTCACACACTCACACGTTTGGTGATGATGTTGTAGCCACAGCTGTCCTGGAACACACACTGACAGAGGCGTGGCTGCCAGACACTGGCGCCACCAGACCCTCCGACCACCACCAAACAGGCAAATTGGGTTAAGTGTCTTGGTGACGGCCAGGTGATTTTTTGTCTCTGGGCAGAGTGGGAATTCGAACTGACAACCTTCCGGTTGCCAGACGACCTGCTCTACTGCCTGAGCCATGGCCGCCCCAGCTTGTTGTTGATGTTGATGCCTTGGATGTAGGATCTTTCCCACATTAACCATGAATTCATTAACCCAGCTCCTGTAAAAGATCTGTTTTATCTGCCACATCAGCTTTAGCTTTCTTTTTAATAAAAGTATTTATGCACTAATATCTTTGAATTCCCTGTGTTTCCCTGTACTTGGATGTGTTCACCACACACTATGACACTTGGACTCCCCCTGCCCCACCCCAGGATGCTGCTTAAAAAATGTTTAGGGGTTTTACTCAACTTTTATAAATCAAACTTCCTATATGACCTGTTATAGTCATTTAAAAGCTTGCAGAAACATGTGTTGAAAAAGTCATCCTTTGGAGCATTCTGTGATATCACAAGGATATATAGGTATATAGAATGCATAAACAACCGACTCTAGCAAGAATAAATTGTTCCCATTTTGACACAAAACAGGGTTTCCCTTGAGAAAGTTGTTCCTTTTAAATACTTGTTGTTGTGGTCTTTTATTTCTGAGTTGAGCACATTCTGCTGCATGCAATGAGACATAACGCAAACAAGTCCATCGCACTCTTTCTTCGTAGTGCTGCCTTCTAATTTCAAAGTTGAGTATTCCATTCATCCACCCTACATCACAGCTCTGTCACTCATGGCTCCGATTCAGTGAAAACATTGCATGTCTCGACCGATACCGCAACATGTTCTAAATATACTACTGACCACCCTCCACCTCTGCAAGCACACTCCAAACGCAGTCTTCCTTCTATATTATATTATATTGTATGGGTGTGTGTTCACATGAGCGAATGTTTTGCATCTCACCCCTCCTCTCCCCCCAGCCCATGTGAGACATCAATCATTCTTAAGAGCTTTATAACTTGCATTTCAATTTGTTGGCCACAAATGTGAAGGCAGGACATTCTGTGGCTGCTTTCAAAGTGGATGCCCAAGCAAAGGAGAAAGAAGGCAGGAGATGCTGCGGCTACTGTCTGGAGATCTGTTACCCACACAGAGCTGTCATCACAAGCACAGTTGGTTCCAAACATGCAAAGACAAGAACAGGGATGTGATCTTTACGCTGCCTCCTCTGTTTTTCTTCATGAATGAAACATCTTTATCGTCAAATTTTGAGGAAAACATCGAAATTTGTAACAGGTGGATCTGCTGCTAAAAAGATGAGGCAGATTAGCAACAATAGATGAACAGATTAAAACATGAAACATCTCAATGATCACAAACATCTAACTTGTAAGGTTTTGAACTTATTGTCTTTAAATTGTTTGAAGAATCCTTTATGTGATCATTATGTAAAATGTAATTGTGGTTATTTAAATGTCTTTGCAGCCTTTAATAAATGATAAAATGGGCATCATAGAGCAAAATTTCAATCAGAATTTATACAAAAAAATGTAGTTATACAAACTTTAAGTCTCTGGTGCGTTTACACAGTTTCTCAAAGGTTTTACTTAGTTCTTATGTAATTAAATAATTAAAAATGCACCACTCAAAAAACAGGAACAGTTTAAGAATTTGGGAAAAATCATCCTGGATATCCAAACTGATGTGGTATAAACAAACAAATGGATAGCACATAATTTGATAAAAATTATCAACAGAAGACTTAATTCAAAGTTATCAAGACGTTTAAACTGAAGAGCTGATGCAGCAGATCCTCCAAATCATTGAAACGTCACTGCAGTAGCTCAAAATGGTGTTTAAAAGTCTGTGTGGCCTCGAGTAATTATACTCCCAGATCCTTACCAGGGTACCTGTCTGAGGTTCAACCTGGCAGCATTAAGTTGTTAAGTCTTGGGCTGGTTGATTATGATTTATGGGAGTATTGTTTTTCCAGTTTATCTGTGATTTTGTGTTTAGTTTTTCTTTCCACTAGTCACTCTGTTCCTTGTTTAGGGTAGTCATGTCTCATGTGTTCCTGTTAGGCTTTTATGTTTGGTCTCGCCCCACTTCCTGTTGTGCTTTTATTTTGATATTGTTTGTACTTCCTGTTTTTCCCCATGTATAGGTCCCTTGATTGTGTTTCGTCACTTCCTTTGTTTCTTCTGTTTCCAGGTAGTTTCTTTGATTAGCTTTCAGTTTGTTATTTAAGGAGCGTGTTCAGGTTTATTTGTTATCGGTTCGTTTTGGTTCCTGGTCGTGTGTCGTACTATGGATTACTTTTTCCTTCCTGCCTATGGTTCTTCTGTTCCTCATGATCCACAAATGTAAGTTTATTTTGCTGCCCGTCAGCTTCTTGTTTTTTCCTCATTAAATGTTTTTGCTGGATCTCAGCCCTGGTTTCCGAGCTCTTCTGCACTTGAGTCCGCCATTTAACCCCAGATCATAACACAAGTAGACCTAAACAGAATTTCCCAGAGATGTTCGACTGGATTAAGGTAAAGAGAGAGGAGGTCAGTCAGTGGTGTCAATTTAATCCTTCAGGAACTGATTAATACACGATGTTGGGCAATTCATCCCCATACCTAATGGCAGTAAGGATGCCATGATTTATCCTGTACAGGTCTGTACATCTCTCATGGAAATGCCCCCAGACCAACACTAACACACCACCAAACATGTTGAACAGTACCGAGGCAGCAGTACCCTGCAGAACACATGTCACATGAGCTCAGAGTAAACCTGCTTATATCTTTTTTATATAGCAGTGAGCATAAGGGCCACTCTACAATGTGGACCCCTCAGGCCCCCCTCATGAACTCTGTCTCTAATGGTTTGTTCAGAAACATTAACTATTCAAACATACTTTGTTCATCCCTGAAGGCAACTGAGATGTTGTAACTCAGTGTTTCTACAGAGAGTCATTATCAACTCAACTCAAGAGGATCCAGATCAGAACCAGAACCAGAACCAGAACCATCCTTCTTGATCAGTTTGTTCAGTCTCTTTACGTCACCTGCTCTGATGCTCCTCCCCCAACAGGTGACTGCAGGTGTTCAGTATGACTGATGGAAGAAGGTTTAAACTTCCTCTTCCTCTCTCGTCACTTGCTCCACGTCTTGCTTTTTAAACTCATCAGGGATTTTGGGTCTTAATTTTAGTATTTAAGCCATCTACATATACATATCTTAATAAGTGGTAAAAAGGTAACAAATTAAGAAAAAAAAATCAATCTGCACAGAATATTTAAACCAGAATTTAAAAAAAACAATTAAAAAATGTTTATAAAAATGGAAACAAACAAGAAATCCTCAAAAAGTAATAACTTCTAGTAAAATCACAGAGTTACTCCAACAAGCAGCCACCAGTAGATGTTCTAGAATAGAAGGCTTTTAACAACAATATATTCAATTTTATTGAAATAATTATTTACAAAAAAATACAAAATGTAATTAGTTAATTATGCATTCAAATAATTATTTATTGATAGGTTATATTTAATTATATATTTATTACAAATAAACAAAATAAGTCCCATATTATTGTTTTTGCCAAGTTTCACAAACCCTCCATGATATTTACAAATTGATCAGTCGACTTGTCATTAAAAATTTGGGTCTTTGAAAACACTACAAGGAAGAACTACGGTAGGGCAAACTGAAGGGGACAAAAAGCAGATACAAGAAATAGTAAAGCCGAAATCACAAGTTAAATAAGATTGACAACCAAAAGTCTAAAACAACAAAAACACAACCAAAACAGTGTGACAACCAGACTCAGTGCTGGAGAAGATACATTCTAAACCAAGCCATATTTTAACAGCTCAAAGCCAAATAAGACAGGCCACATCAGCATTAATATTAGAGCATGAATATAATAAAAATTACAGAATTTGCAGTGCAGCAGCAGAACATTTGATAATAACACATTCACCTGACACTGACCGTGTTTTAGCAAATTTGTCTTGTAGCTACAGTGTCCTGTGTGAAAGAAACTGAAGCCACGTGTGTTAAACACTAAGTTCAAATCAAGGCAGTGCATCTTAAAGCATTACAGTAAAAGCTGCCCCGCCCACTCAGTGGGTGGTGGAGGAGACACAGGGAAGACCTGCTGGATATCAGAGAATCAAGAGGTTGACTCAGACTCCTTTCAAATGGTCCGCAGCTTTTAGTTTGAAGGGCTAAGACTAAACAGAAAGGCAAAACTGGCAGTGTAATCTATAAATCATTTGTCAGGGAAGACAATGATGAAGATCAATGGCTTTATACCATCAGCACAGATGGTAACTGATTTGAACAGACTTTTGATGCAATAGCCACGTGCATCCCATACAGTAATAAACATAGGACTACTCATTACCTTCATGTAGTACGACCAGCAACATCAACCATTAATTTTTCTAACATCTGCATTGTGGTGTAGAAAATAAATACAGTGCAACAAAAGAATGTTTGAATCTGCTCATTCAGAAATCATGGAAAATATCAGTAAGCTTGGATTGGGATCAAGATGTTTAACCCCCCCCCCCCCCCCCCCCCCCCCCCCCCCCCCCCCCCCCCC
>SSNP01000293.1:359560-373835 GCA_006937955.1 Pachypanchax playfairii
CCCCCCCCCCCCCCCCCCCCCCAAGCTCCGAGGGCTTATTGTAATGCTGCTTGTATTAGACGGCTGGCTTACATTTTATAGTGACAAGCATAGAAGAGAGAAGGAAAAAAGCCTAACTGAAAGTAAAAGCCAGCAGTCTCCCAAACTCTGGTTTTCAAATTAACAAAATGGGGTAAAGCTTTTGGGCTTAATCCAAAACAACACTGCATGCTGAACACATTCATGTGTCTACTGGCAGCAATTGCATATTAAAAAAGGAGAGACTAGATACTTTCCGAGCCCTTTTCCTCTCAGTGAGAGCCAGGACATGTGCCATATATTGGGGTTTTTTTAAAGTCTGAATTACACTGTCTGGGCTGCATTAAACAAAAGCATCACAGGTCACATTTGAGAGCAATTAACCAGATTTGTGGGGGGAAAGGGGCCTCCTCAATGAGATTTTAATACCAGGGACATTTTAAGTGTCAGACATTTGACTAGGACACATTCATTATGTCATATCCATTATGTCACACTGCCTTTGTGTCAGTGTGCATGAAACAAATATAACAATTAATATCAGTCTTCATATTTAATTTAAACTCATGTTGCAGTTTCCCTGTAACCACCAGATGATAACTTTACAACTATTACAGTCTTTGCTCAGCTCAAATGTACAAACCAAAAAGATTTAAATGTCCCAAATCATCGGCGGTGGGACATAACAAAGTAAAAAAAAAAATACTATTGACAAAATGTAAAGCTCCAGTTATTTGCAGATACATTCTTGGGGCTTTAAAAGGATAGGCATGACAGAAAGAAGAAAGAAAAAGGTAAGAAATAAGTTGTAAAAATAAGGTGCAGGTACCTCAGCTTGGTGCCAGTTCATGAAGCAATGGAATAGCATGTGTTCATGAGTCAGGAAAATAATTTACTCCATCATATGAAATTATGGATCTGGTATCGTGGTCACATACACACTGGAAAACCTTTTTTTTTACTACAATTGAGGTTCGTGAAGGGGAAGCCATCATGCTCGGACTCGACCCACGCTCTGTTGGTGAAGGACGGATATATTTGGATTACTGATCGTTGGAACCTGCTGATTGGAGCTGGCAGTCACCTGACGTATCGACAAATTCAGAAAAAATGGAAAGTATGTAACCTTATCTGGCAGCATTCGGACTATCAAGCTCGGAGGGTCTGGATCATATACTGATGTGGTTTGGATCTCACTGGAAGGATGGGAGTCATCTTGGAGAAGCTGCAGGTTCTGTTTAGTGTGGAGGAGTGATTGATTGGCTGTTTTTCATGTGATTTGGTCTGATTCGACGGTTTCGGATTCTCCACTGGAATAAATGTACCATATGGACTGAAAAGACTGCTGAATTCTGCAGTCTGCTCTAACTTGGCTTTATCTCTGTTTTGGCTGGGCCGAAGGTCAACGCTTCAAACTCCCCTGAGGAGAATACAGATGGAACACTCGGTCCCCCTCCCCTCCCCGTCTCACTCCAAACACTCAAGCTGGAAGACAGACTGTCCCAAGGTCAGAGACTTCCTGACGAAAAAACATCTGAGAGCGTTGCTCAGCGACGGTGTTTACATTGCTTAACATATTTCACAAAAATTGATTACAGTCACATCCTTAATGACCTCATTGTGTGTGTGGTATCTGTCCACCCCCTGCTAAGTAGTTTTTTTGTGCTTCCATCCAGCGCACCGCCCCTGGTGGACACTGGGTGTAAGGACTTTTTTTATCTCCTCGGACCCCAATGTAGTCTTATTCATCTTTCTTTTTTCTAACACATAGGTTGATGCGTGTTTACGTATATGGATGTATGTATTCTCCTGTGTGATCTTGGCAGGCCTGGGTACATTGTGACCCTTGGCAGCCTGGAGAGTGAAGGTCAAGCTGTTTTCTGTATCTCCATGTAATTTCCCCCCGTGGGACAATAAAGTATTTTTAATTTGCAACTTGCCATCAGACTGAAAAGCTGATAATTACACAGGAGGAAAACCAAATGTTTGGGAGTTGACAGGAGCAGCCATGTTGCCAGAGAGCCACTCTGGTTCTTGCTCCACATACCTCCCTCTGTATGTGCTGAGCTCTTAAGTTTCACCAAAAATTTAGATTAAGATTACATCCGTTAGGACCAAAATAACTTAAAGTGTTGTGTGTGATGGCCCTTTTGTCCCACCTATATCATAGAGGAATTATTTTCACCCTTTAAAAACCTGTTAAGCTTTACATCCTGATTGTTACACCATTTTATATATTTATTTATTTGCATGAATACGTTTTGTTAGGAGCAGTTAAAGAGCCAAAGAGCTGTTAGCTGAGAACTTGACATATATGGTACATGGCCAGCTGAAGGATGATCCATCTCTCAGATCTGGTTCCAGGTTTTTTGTCTCCTAAACACGTGAGTTTTAGTGTCAAAATGGTTACACCAAGAAGGACTCAAAATGAGCTGAACCAAGAAACTGTGGAAACTACGTAAAAGGGTTTATTTGAATGGTAGGACTAGTCCACAGTGGGCAGGAACCTGGAGAGATTCACCTCGAACTGAGGCGAGGTCAATTAGCAGTAAGTAGTGACTGAAATAGAATAAATGATGATGGAACATTTCAGCTTTCTAATCTCACAACAACGTGGGCTTTGCTGATAATTGGCAAAATTAAGAGATTGCACATGATTAAATTAAGCAATTATGTGGATGATAATTTCAATATAGCATGTTTTTGTTGTCTTAAGCACAATTTAAGCGTCTAGGAAGAGAACACTGATATAGAAACAGACAAATGGAATTAAAAAGGGGAATATTTGTTCTAAATATTGCTTACTTTTTATGTGGCCAGGTTGAAAAGTTCTTGATACAGTTGGAAGGCTTTGCACAGCTCCTCAGCACATGTCCCGGGACACCGTCTGGACATGCTGCCTTCCTGGGATTGATACGATGCAGCATACGGCTCTCTTTTGCCCCTTTTCCACCGACAAATCGGCACGGCGTGCTTGAGAGCGGTACAGTATAGCGCGGATCAACTCGCTTGAGGCGGTGGAAACATAAAGCGGACGTAAGTGGGAACATGGGCGTGCCCATCTGGCTATGAAAAGTAGCGCGCAAAAGTCTTTGTCCACGACGTCACAGTGCGTGAAACAACAACAACAATGGATGCTCAAAAATGTCCAAATTAGTGCCGTCGAAGCAATGCTGCAACTGTAACGGTGCGGTCACACCGTACGCGTTTGAAGCGGCCAAAAAGTGCCTTACGCGTTTAGCTGGTTGCCTGAACATTCTCATCTCGAAGCGTCTCCAAAGTGAACTGGTCACGTGTTGAAATATGCAGTTTTGATGCACATGAAGTGGAAATACTTGTGGTATGAAGTAGTGCCAGACAGTATTTTTGCATGATGGCAGCTGTTGATCTAGCATTTGAAGAGAGAGTCTCCCTTCTCTTTGTATTGTGGAGAGCAGAGCATCGGGACAGTAGTCGGGCTTGCTGGCTTTTTTTGTGCAGCTTCGCCAGGTCAGTCAAAACTTTCAAACATGAAATGAACTTACCAGGTCCCCCGATCTCTTCACTTACATTCCTCCAAGCTAGGTCCTTTTTATTCCTGTCTCTGTACAGAAAACAGATGGTATTGTATAGCTCTGGGTGATTAGCAACAGCATTTATAGCATTGGCTGGACCTGCCCCTGTGAACCAGGGTCCTGATTGGTTGAAGTGGCACGACTTCACACTGGAGTTCAGAGTTCTCCAACTTCAATGTCAGGAGCAAATCACGTGACTGCACAAATTGCACCACATAAAATGTAGCACGTATTTTCAGTCGCGCCTCAAATGCTTGATTTGCATGAACTGGTCATGCTAATCAGGCAGAGAAGCATTTTCGCAATGCAAATCTGCTTCTGAAGCGCCGCAGGTCCCCCAGTCGCGCTTCTACATTGACTTTACATGTAAATCTGATGCTCTGGTCGCTTCAGACGTGTTTGGTGTGAACGCACCCTAAGGAGGCATCATTAGACCTTGGTGTGATGGTTCTTGATTTGTCGGAGTGTATGTGGGAATTATCAGCAGTAACGAAGTCAGACTGTTGGAGCCAGGTAAGGTAGTTGTTTAGATCTATTAGCCAGTGTGATGTTTGAGTAGACCATGTGTCAGTTCTTCTTGTGGCACATTTTACATGCTGGAACTCGGGGACTGCGGCTTTTGAGTCCACGTGGTTAAAGTCCCCTGCAGTAATGAACACTGCATCATGATAGCGACTTTGCTTGCTCCTAATGCTGCAATGTAAGTGTCTCAGAGCCAAGTTAGCATTAGCATCTGGAAAAAGATAGCTTGACCGTTGTGTCCTTGGGCAAGACACTTCACCCACTTTGCCTGTTTGGTGGTGGTCAGAGGGTCCGGTGGTGTCTGGCAGCCTCGCCTCTTTCAGTGTGTGTCTCAGGACAGCTGTGGCTACAACATGTGTGTAGTTCATCACCATCAAACGTGTGAGTGTGTGAGAGATAGATTGTAGTGTGAAGCGCTTTGGGAGTCACCTGACTTAAGAAAAGCGCACCATTTACCATTTGGATGCAAACAAACGTTACAGATAAACAGTCAGATCAGAGCAGAAGGAGAGAAAGAAACCTGAGAAATCTCTCATGAAGTGAGAAATATTGGATCTTGACTTGTGCGTGTGACATCATCAGTATGTCAGGTCACTTGTTTCTGTTGAATATTTTAGCTCCACAGGTGTTCTTACCTTCATCGTGGGTGTGAAAACAGGTCAACAACTTCTCTTTCAGTTTTAATCTCTCAGACTACGCAGGTGGTGATAAAACCCGAGTTCTCCTGAGTTCTAACGGTCTGTATCTGTTTCATCACAACTCCTTTGTTCGTTTGAATTCATCAGCTCCCGCAGTTGAAACCACGCCTAGCATGCTGCTGGCTAAAAGCTGTTAGCATAAGACGTAACAAACAGGAAGAGAGAACGTCTGACGTTGCCATGCACAGTGGGGCAGGAAACAGTATACCGTGCTCTGATAGGCTAGTTTGTTAGCCAATCTGAGTCCAGCAAATTCAAATAATGAATATGAACGAGCTGCTGCTCGAGTCCTGACGGAAGGAGCCGGAACCACCCGAATTTTAATGCAGACAGATTGAAAGGTCTGTTAATCAGTGTTTCCTGATGTTTTTTAGATATAAAATGTTTCATATCACAGGTTAATACTTAAGAAATAACCACAAATTCCTGAAATTTGTATGAAATGGCCTCTTTAAAGTTATCTTGTTTCCATATGATTTATTGAGATCTGAGTGTGTCAGACGCATTAATTCACAGTGCACTTCTGTCAGGACCATTTAAATCCCAAGGTGAGTTAATTTTTCATATATGCCCATCTTTCTATATAATTTTCTATTACATTTTGGAGGGAATGACTTTTAGCAAGCTTAACTTGCAAGCTAACATTTTCACTGAGCCATAAACAAACAGCTGGACCGCTCCCAGACTCAGTGGAGGTAAGGTAATATGCAAACTTGCTCTCTTGGTGCAAAAATGTAAGGAGTATGGTTTTAGATTTATTTACAGTAACATGTGAACTTGTGTTGCAGGTCTTCACTCCCCGGGATAACTCACACCTGGTTCCAACTTTTCCCCAAGGCATGGCTCATTTTGCCACAGACCAGTAACTGATTTAAGAACAGTGTTTGTGGTATGTGTGAGAGTGAGGAGGACTCTGAATTCAGACCACAGAGGCAGTGCTTGAAAGTAATAACATTTATAACAAAAGGCAGGTGTCGAAAAGGCTCTGAGAAACACGCACACAACAGTAAAACATGGTAGGAAAGGGAAATGCAAACCAAATGGGACTAAAAGATGTGACAAGGAGTGAAACAGAGAGGTATGATTACTGACTGGAAGCATCTGACTGATCAATAGAATGAATGTAAGTGTTACAGGCTGAGCTTTGGGAGCAGACAGAAACAAATTCAACACAGGAACTTATGTAAACAAAGAAAAGCATGACTGGAAATAAAACTAAACACAAAACTCCAAACCGTGACGGCCTGTTGATGTGGATTGCTTTGTAGGAGTTATTAGTAATGTGCAGTGGCTCTGAGGCTTTCCATTGTGATTAGAATGATTCAATGCTTCGGGGCTTCAGTGTAATTTAAAACTATGACACCTGGTGGTCAACTGCAGTTATAGCAACCACTCGAGAACTAATGCTGCTTCAATACCAGGTCAGCAATGGAGGTTTAGAAGAAACTGTGCAGTCTTTTTAATCTATTGATGCTTTTGTCAATTTATACTAATTATTACATTATTGTGCCACATAAAATGATGAAAACGCTTGTTGTTGGAAAACATTTAGACATTGCAGCTAAGTTCTTTGTTAAATGATACTTTTTTAAAAGCTATAAAGATATTCAGTCACACTCTAAAAATATAAAGATTAAAAATACATTCCAGATTGAACCAAATAAATACAAATAACAGAATATAAATATTGATTTATTTAGACACATTTAAAACTGGACTAAAAGTAGAAACAAACACTAAGAGCAGGGATCCTTCCTGCTGCTGTTTAGTGACTGATCAAGAAGACAAAACCTTTAAATATAATGGGTAAAATATTTATCATATTTTAATACAATAAATGAATGAAATTACTGAAGGTTTATTTTATTTTTTGGCCAAGTATGTTATTCACACTAGGAGATTGTTTACTGCTTTTGACCCATCCCTGAGCACAGGGCTGCCACATGTGCAGAGTCCGAGGGCACGTAGCCTGCTGGGCTGGGAATCAAAACACCCAAAATTCCATAAAAGTGATAGTTTGACCAGGTTCTGTAATAAAATGTAGGAAAAACAATTTTTTTTCTTCCTCAAAGCCCCCCGTCCCCATCCTATAGAGGCGCATGCAAATTTAACTGAGCACCGCCCAACATTAGCCAATATAGTGTTCTACGTCCGCATAGTACACCTGTCAATCAACCAAGTATGCACGCGCACGTATCCAGAATAACTACGAGCTGTTTACAACACCGCAAAGACACGTGAAACTGAAACAATTAAAATAAAAAAAATAAACGTATACTGTAAATTGTGTAACTGTAACTTACCCATGACCATCGTAACAAAGGTGGCATGCGTGCACGGATGAGAGCAGACGCTGGCTATGGTAAAGAGGAAACAAAAGGGCGGGACTTAACCCTCTGGGGACCAAGGGTTTTTTGGAGAAATAAACCTCGCCTGACTTTTTTTTGTTTAAATGCTACTAAAACACCACCTTTCAATGCCCCATAATGTCCTATACCTTGTTTTTTTATTTTGGATTGAAATATCATAAACTGCTGTGTAAATGAGGCTCCTTTGCTTGAAATAAAGAGCATTAGAATAAAAAAAATAAAAAAAATTAGGCGAAAATTAGAATATCACACTTTATTCAAGAAAAACCAGCACTAAATATCAATGAATAAGAAAAAAAAAAATGACAACCGCGCCTCATGCGCAAAAGACAAAGGCTCTGATTGGAACACCGACTTTGACACAACACTGTATCCCTTGTGAAAGGGCTAGAGCGATGCCGGAACTACCGTCTGAAGGCTTGGATTCTCCCGATTTAGAGGGGTAAAAAGTAAGTTTCTATCTTTTATGGTTCGGAAGCTATGTTCGATTAAACACAACAAGGTCCCTGGCATCGTTGACGATGACGGCGTCCCCGTAGCGTTAAAGTTGCAACACGTTTTTTTCACCTCAGTGGTGCATCTGAGAAAAAACTCTAGATTGCTGCTTTAAAGAAACCAAGTAGTTTGTATGCAAACAGATGTCAACCAGGTGTGGTAGAATAAGTGAAGAGGGCAAGAAGATCAAAAGAAGCAAACTACAAAACTAAATCATACAAGAAAAAATCTGTATACAAATAAAAAAACAATAACTCTAACATAGAAAGCTACTACAGATCAAACTAGAAACCAACTAAGCTCATGGTGTGATTCACAGTAGCAGATCTTTATACTTGAAAAAAAAATTTTCACTTTGTTCATTCTTCCCGTGGTTTCCATTGATATTATCAGTGATACATAGCAGCTGATTTCCTTCAGAATACTTCAAATTTGGATTAAAACATACAGTATTTAATAAAGAGAGTCCACCACTTGGTTTTTTAGAACCAGAAGCAGTGCCCCGTTCCACCCATTCTGACTTCACACATGGAACCTCCTTTGTGCATGGCTTATTTTTAACAATGCACCAATAAAACAAAGTCCTGGTCATTATAAAAACATAACCCAGGCACTTTTTCTGGACCCAGCTGCAGCGCTCCGATGGTGTTTGTTTTTTTCCTCTCAGTCTGCTCTGCCACTAAAGGTGTCAGACTTCATTACTGCTCTCACTGGAGAAGCTGCCTCTCATATTCAGAGCTTAAGGATAAACAGGGAGCGTGTGTCATGCAGCCTGTGCAGAAAATGCTGAGGCTGGGCCTGACAAGGCTCGGCTCTGAGCCCCGAGCCTTGACCCAGTCTCAGAGCTACTTTCATTCAGGGAAAGTGTTGTTACAGGGTTCATTCAACTGCTCCCACATTTAGAGTATGGCAGCAGGAACATGTGGTAACCATAGTTCATTTACAATGCAGCTTTTCAACAGAGAGACACTTTAATGGATAGTTTAAATGTTATTTATTTGAATACATGATGGATAAATATTCACTTATGACATACAGTATGTTACTGCTAGTCTCCAAATCAAACTATCAAACCATCAAACGTCCAATCAGAGTTTATTAAGTGAAGTTACATTAAAATGTTGAAACATTCACTGATTCTTTTGAGGTTAAATCATCTGAATTCTATCAAAAATAAACCGTACATGGTCAAATGTTGCCTATGGTTAGTAAACAGACAGTTTCTTTGTCAATCTTCTTCAAAAGCTACAATAGCACAGATTTTATACTAATCTCTTGATTTTTTTAAAGGAGTAATAAGCGAAAATTCATCATTTCCAGTTTGAAAGAATTCAAAATATTAAATGTGAAGCTCTAGATGTGTAATTCCATCTGGAACATAGCATGAGGTCACACACCATCTTTCTGTGTTGATATCGAGCCTCTTGTTTACAAAGGTGGTCTCCTTCCGCGTGCATGTTCGTGCATGTGAAACTCCGCCTCCTTCATGTACTGAGCGAAGGCCCTCCCTTCGCTCAGTACAGCCGACACACATTGTTGAAGCGAAATGGCGGAAGGCGGAGCAAAGCGTTCACCTGAAGATGACCGGGAACACATTTCATCACCCAAGAAGCCACGGCCAATGACAAACAAACCGGGTAAAGCAAGGGACAAAACCAGGATAAACATTGGTCTTGCTTTTCCAAGATGGAGAGCACTGAGAGAACGAGAGAATTTACGATTTGACTCGGAGCTGGCTTTTCTTCTCCAGTAATGTCGGATTTTGAGGAGGAGGAAGTTTGACATCAGTAAGTCTTCCTCAGAGTAGCAGTTTTTCTGAACACTAACATCTAGGAACTTTTGTTTTGGTCTCAATCCTGTACTCAACAGCACACCTAGCGGTGAAAAATCGCTTGTTGCTCCTTTAAAAACAGATCTCAAGCTTCATTTATTCAGCACTCCAGTCTAGGTAGCAGATCCACACAAAAAAAGGAGGTCTTTATTATTTATTATAATAATTGTTAATACAAAACAAAGAGCAGTGTAGGTGCTGGGCTCTAAAGATTATATAGTTTTATTCTGTTCACATAAGTTCTACAGCAATAATGGACATCTGTCCTCAGGAACACACTGACCTTTGACTAAAGTATGTACAGTATATCCTCAAAATGTCACTTTGAAATTGTGCATATAATCTAAAATGATTAAAAACAGAATAAATAAAAATGAAAATCCGAAATTTCAAAACATCTTTGCTTTTGGAAAACTGGAAAGACAAAACAATAAACAATATTTATTAATAATCAATTAGATTTATTCATACCAATGTGCCTATTAACCAAACCACAGCTAATATTTATGAGCACAACAACGACATCTCATCTTTTGCTGGAGATTTCAAAACTTCTAAACAATGCTGAAGTTTTGCAGTTCAGGGAAATTATAAAGTAATAAATGAGCTCAGATGGATTTGGTTAGTCGTGCGTTTGCAGGTCATTGTGACTGAAGCTTGAGGCCCAGTTAGTTGCAGTAGCAGAAGTGTTTAGTTCTTATACTGGGCTTCATCCACTAATCCATACCAGACTATTGTAGTACAATCAGTATATTTTCTCTTTGAGTATTCTACTAGTTAAAGCTATAGTGCGTAACTTTTACATGTCCGTGAATGTCCGTTTCAGCCAAGCCACTATTAGAGGAGATGACACAATGCAGATTAAGCCGATCGGCTCCTCAAACATCTCACGAAATTTTTCAATATATATCATTTTTACTTTGCGTGTCGACCGGCGACATTCCCGCGCTGGCGCGCAGGAAATTACGTCTTTTACGTCACAACAAGAAGGGAGGGGGAGGACGAGCGGAGAGTCTCGTAGCAGGAGATCATTCACTAACCTGTCAGTTACAAATTAGCACCTTGTCTCCCGTTTGTAATAAGCTATTTGCGTTTCTGCGGAAAATAAATAAAAAATACAATAATTACCTCTTCTGAAGAGTCCATCTTTTTTCAACATCTGTCCTTATTCAAACAGAATAAAAATGTTGTGGAATCGCGAATCACAGCGGCAGAGGGATAGCGGTTGGGGGAAGGGAGGTGGGGGGGGGACAGGTGGGCGTACGTCATATGGAAGCGCCAGCTTCATTGTTGTAATAACGCAAAATTCCGCTAGGGGGCGACAGAAGTTACGTACTATAGCTTTAAGATTTATTCCCAATGTTAATGCTAATTGTCTTACCTGTTTCCTGTAGCTCCTTGTCTCCAGAAAGAAAATCCTTTGTATTTCTCCTCAACTTATCTTACAGTACAAACAAATGTACCAATCTCTACTGGGTGAAGCCTCGATGCTGGAGCTCCTGTCACTTACTCTGATATCTCAGATCCTCTGGATATAAAACCATGTAAACAAAAGTCTCTGTGGAAGTTCATCCCAACGCTCTCCATCTTCTCACCTACCTGTTTCCTGGACTTGCATTCATCCTTCTTCCTCTGCTGTCCTTCTGGGTGAATTTCCTTGGTCTCTAAAAAGAAACATCTTTTTCTTTTGATTTAAATGGAAACAGCTCATCCTCAAACAGAGATTTCTTTCTACTTACACTCTCAGTCAAAAGCTTGGACACCCTTTCTCATAGTGTATTTTGATTTTACTGTTCAGTGGATCTAAAATCAGACAGCAGATAAGCACAGGAATGTGCTTACTATCCCCACGCAGTGTGACAAAACTTGAGATGTTACATCACCGAGAGGGAAAACAAATATACTACTGCTGTCCTTCCTCTTCCTACTGCTTCCTTTGTAATCTCATGCAACCTCAATAGCACTGCAAGGACGTCTGTAGGTTTTAAGGTTCCAGACTTCTCCTACTAAATCATACAACTATCTAGCAGGCTGAAGAGCCATGCAGCAGCAAGTACTCGCACAGGAAACATGTTTTAGCTTTTTCTTGTCCTTTTCTTGAGATACATTTCATTTCATTCTTGTTCTGGGCTGCTGAACACAAGAAAAGGTGCTTAAACAATTGGAATGCTAAATTTTGTTTGAGTGCCATAGAGGAAAAGAAGATGCTGAGGTCTCTGACCTCATAATGGAAGCAGAGTGACAGCAAGCCTGAACAGAGAGGAGGAAAAATGTTGAACAGTGTTTTAGGTAACTTTGGAATGCAGACCTGACTGAGGTTGGGAATCATGGCAACGTTCCCTTTTTACATGTACTGTATATGTCCTGCAAAATCAGTGAATTCTGGGATCTAAAGAATGTGCAAACACTGAAATTGTGAAAGAAAGAAAGAAAGAAAGAAACAAACAAATGTTGTATGCAAAGAACAACCTGAGGCTGCTAACGTTCTGCTCTGAACTTCAACATAAAGAAAGTAAAGCAGGGTCATATGGGGGAAGAGATGAACAGAGATATTTGTGTATCTTCTTTGGGATGATAGTTTAAAATCTGTTAGTAAAAAAGAGTGGTAATAAAAACATGATGGGGAACATTTTGTGCATAAGACAGTGAATTGGAAGCAGTTCTGTGGAAAAAGCTTCAGAATCAAAGTGGGTAATTTTCCGTAAGTCTGACCAGAACCACATCAGTAAAACAGACCCTTGAACCTTAAATGCAATCTACTTGCATATGATTTACTGTCCTGACATGATGTGTAACCAACACGCAGTTGAACGATAGTATGTTTTTACGCAACACACGACATGGGAGAGCAAAACAGTCAGGAAAGGTCTAAAGGAGACGACTTGATTGATCTAATTCTTCACATTTAAAAACTAGAAAAAGACTTGCCAAGACAGAAGAGGACACGTTGGACGAGAGAGAAAAAGACAACTTTCTATTCAGTTAATTTTTATCTATAAGACACCAGTTGATAACAAAATACATTTCAAGGTACTTTACAGAAGCATCAAGCCTAAATATTTAATATTTCCAAATTGTATGGAATGGTTGTTTTTTACTGGACCAAGTCAAAGTTTCTCAGAGTAATCAGACAATGATGAGACTGAGTTTTTATGAGAGTTATCGTCTCTGCTTGTACATATCAGAGGAGGTGCAATGCATCAGCATATAAACACATTTTATGAGTTAGATTTGTTGTTTAACACCAACAGATGTTGTTTGTTAAATTGCATCTGCCAGTGGTTCAACTGATACAGCAAATAGTGAAGGAGAGTCTGGACAACTTTTATGTCTCCTCTAAGATCAAAGCTTGAAGAAATCGGATTATTTGTTAGTTAAAGGTGGAATATGGAACATGAATACCACAACAACAACACAAGGCCTCCAACCATCGCGGTGCCAGGCTCGTGAACACCCCCTATGTTTGTTGCTCAGTCATCAACTCAGTCCATAGCAAAGAGCTCACGTATCTGCTCCGTCTCTTTTCAACAGAACCGTACCTCCGTCCGATACTCCATCCTCCTTACGCCGTCCTGCACACCTCTCTTATCCAACCAGCCACACAATCCTCCGAGGTGTCCCGCTAGCCAAACCGCAGCCTGGAGTTCCCACACTTCAGCCACCTGCCACTCTATTAGCATGTGAGCTGCTAATAAAGACTTTTTTTTCTACACAACCCTGCTCATCACATGTTGGGAAATCCCCTATGGCAAGCCAATAAGGTCAAAAATCACCACATACAGTGGGGCAAAAAAGTATTTAGTCAGCCACCAATTGTGTAAGTTCTCCCACTTAAAAAGATCAGAGAGGCCTGTAATTTTCATCATAGGTATACCTCAACTATGAGAGACAAAATGAGGAAAAAAAATCCAGAAAATCACATTGTCTGATTTTTAAAGAATTTATTTGCAAATTATGGTGGAAAATAAGTATTTGGTCACCTACAAACAAGTAAGATTTCTGGCTTTCACAGACCTGTAACTTCTTTAAGAGGCTCCTCGGCCCTCCACTCGTTACCTGTATTAATGGCACCTGTGTGAACTCGTTATCAGTATAAAAGACACCTGTCCACAACCTCAAACAGTCACGCTCCAAACTCCACTATGGCCAAGACCAAAGAGCTGTCAAAGGACACCAGAAACAAAATTGTAGACCTTCACCAGGCTGGGAAGACTGAATCTGCAATAGGTAAGCAGCTTGGTGTGAAGAAATCAACTGTGGGAGCAATTATTAGAAAATGGAAGACATACAAGACCACTGATAATCTCCCTCGATCTGGGGCTCCACGCAAGATCTCACCCCGTGGGGTCAAAATGATCACAAGAACGGTGAGCAAAAATCCCAGAACCACACGGAGGGACCTAGTGAATGACCTGCAGAGAGCTGGGACCAAAGTAACAAAGGCTACCATCAGTAACACACTACGCCGCCAGGGACTCAAATCCTGCAGTGCCAGACGTGTCCCCCTGCTGAAGCCAGGACACGTCCAGGCCCGTCTGCGGTTTGCTAGAGAGCATTTGGATGATCCAGAAGAGGATTGGGAGAACATCATATGGTCAGATGAAACCAAAATAGAACTTTTTGGTAGAAACTCAACTTGTCGTGTTTGGAGGGGAAAGAATGCTGAGTTGGATCCAAAGAACACCATACCTACTGTAAAGCATGGGGGTGGAAACATCATGCTTTGGGGCTGTTTTTCTGCAAGGGGACCAGGACGACTGATCCGTGTAAAGGAAAGAATAGATGTGT
>SSNP01000293.1:381662-393925 GCA_006937955.1 Pachypanchax playfairii
ATACAGTGGGGCAAAAAAGTATTTAGTCAGCCACCAATTGTGTAAGTTCTCCCACTTAAAAAGATCAGAGAGGCCTGTAATTTTCATCATAGGTATACCTCAACTATGAGAGACAAAATGAGGAAAAAAAATCCAGAAAATCACATTGTCTGATTTTTAAAGAATTTATTTGCAAATTATGGTGGAAAATAAGTATTTGGTCAATAACAAAAGTTAATCTCAATACTTTGTTATATAGCCTTTGTTGGCAATGACAGAGGTCAAACGTTTTCTGTAAGTCTTCACAAGGTTTTCACACACTGTTGCTGGTATTTTGGCCCATTCCTCCATGCAGATCTCCTCTAGAGCAGTGATGTTTTGGGGCTGACGCTGGGCAACACGGACTTTCAACTCCCTCCAGAGATTTTCTATGGGGTTGAGATCTGGAGACTGGCTAGGCCACTCCAGGACCTTGAAATGCTTCTTACGAAGCCACTCCTTCGTTGCCCGGGCGGTGTGTTTGGGATCATTGTCATGCTGAAAGACCCAGCCACGTCTCATTTTCAATGCCCTTGCTGATGGAAGGAGGTTTTCACTCAAAATCTTACGATACATGGCCCCATTCATTCTTTCCTTTACACGGATCAGTCGTCCTGGTCCCCTTGCAGAAAAACAGCCCCAAAGCATGATGTTTCCACCCCCATGCTTTACAGTAGGTATGGTGTTCTTTGGATCCAACTCAGCATTCTTTCCCCTCCAAACACGACAAGTTGAGTTTCTACCAAAAAGTTCTATTTTGGTTTCATCTGACCATATGATGTTCTCCCAATCCTCTTCTGGATCATCCAAATGCAAACCGCAGACGGGCCTGGACGTGTCCTGGCTTCAGCAGGGGGACACGTCTGGCACTGCAGGATTTGAGTCCCTGGCGGCGTAGTGTGTTACTGATGGTAGCCTTTGTTACTTTGGTCCCAGCTCTCTGCAGGTCATTCACTAGGTCCCTCCGTGTGGTTCTGGGATTTTTGCTCACCGTTCTTGTGATCATTTTGACCCCACGGGGTGAGATCTTGCATGGAGCCCCAGATCGAGGGAGATTATCAGTGGTCTTGTATGTCTTCCATTTTCTAATAATTGCTCCCACAGTTGATTTCTTCACACCAAGCTGCTTACCTATTGCAGATTCAGTCTTCCCAGCCTGGTGAAGGTCTACAATTTTGTTTCTGGTGTCCTTTGACAGCTCTTTGGTCTTGGCCATAGTGGAGTTTGGAGCGTGACTGTTTGAGGTTGTGGACAGGTGTCTTTTATACTGATAACGAGTTCACACAGGTGCCATTAATACAGGTAATGAGTGGAGGACCGAGGAGCCTCTTAAAGAAGTTACAGGTCTGTGAAAGCCAGAAATCTTACTTGTTTGTAGGTGACCAAATACTTATTTTCCACCATAATTTGCAAATAAATTCTTTAAAAATCAGACAATGTGATTTTCTGGATTTTTTTTCCTCATTTTGTCTCTCATAGTTGAGGTATACCTATGATGAAAATTACAGGCCTCTCTGATCTTTTTAAGTGGGAGAACTTACACAATTGGTGGCTGACTAAATACTTTTTTGCCCCACTGTATATTAGTGCTGTCATGAGATTAAAAATTGGATGAGATTAATTCATTTTGAGCAGTAATTAATTAATCATTTAATCTTATTTTTAATCTAATTTAATAATAGCTAAGAAAAACACTATTGTTATCCATGGTTCCGTCGGGACGTTTTTGAAAAGTAAATTTTCCATTCATGGGACCGACAACTCTCATATGCTCCTCCATTGTCACGTCTCCGCTCTGCAACTAACCACTTTTGCTCACCTTGCCGTCACTGGAAGTCAATCAGCAGCCGGAACAAGATCCGGGAACTGTCTTATTTTGAAAGGGTGTGTTCCGGTAACTGTTTGCTAGGATCCGTTAACGGCACCAATTGGGTTAAATAACAGCGGCATCAAAATACCAAAAAGGCAGTATAACTTACTTCTTCTGGGTTTATCATCACTTTCTCTAGCCCTGCTTGACAATTTACACCCACAGTGCTTGGTCTGGTCCGACGGTTGTGTACGTGTGTGTGTTCATACATGTCTGTGTGTGCGTTCATACATGTCTATGTGTGTGCGTTCATACATGTCTATGTGTGCGTTCATACATGTCTATGTGTGCGTTCATAAATGTCTATGTGTGCGTTCATACATGTCTATGTGTGCGTTCATACATGTCTATGTGTGCGTTCATACATGTCTATGTGTGCGTTCATACATGTCTATGTGTGCGTTCATACATGTCTATGTGTGCGTTCATACATGTCTATGTGTGTGTTCATACATGTCTATGTGTGCGTTCATACATGTCTATGTGTGTGTGTTCATACATGTCTATGTGTGTGGTTCATACATGTCTATGTGTGTGTGTTCATACATGTCTATGTGTGTGTGTTCATACATGTCTATGTGTGCGTTCATACATGTCTATGTGTACGTTCATACATGTCTATGTGTGCGTTCATACATGTCTGTGTGCGTTCATACATGTCTATGTGTGTGCGTTCATACATGTCTATGTGTGCGTTCATACATGTCTATGTGTGCGTTCATACATGTCTATGTGTGCGTTCCGGTATCAGTCAGTGAATTCTGGTCTCATAGCGCTATTTGCGTTCCGGTAACTTTTGATTTACAAATGAAGCACTGGATTAATCCCTTTGTACAACTCCAGCACAAGAAACCAAAATACTAAAAAAGGATTTTATTTAAAAGCAACTCAAAAGCAGAAACTGTAAATATAGATTAAAAATTAGATTAACGCAATTAAGGAATATAACGCACCAAATATGGCTGTAATTAATTAATCGCAACTAACGCGATAATTTGACACCCCTAAAATACAGTATATACATACCTACACTTTCGATTGTCTGGGTGAAACAACAATAAATACAGGTAAATAGATAAATTACATTGTCACACTTTTTTATTAGAAGGGGCCAACACCTCTCCCCGAGAATGCAATGCAGCAGTATTTATGTGTGACGAATTGCTAACATCTTGTGTAGAGCTGGAAAAAAATAACCTACATTTTGAAACCTTATATAAAAGACTGTCCAGAAAGCTGACAGAAACTTCAGCATATAAGAGGACTGGGAGAAGACAGGCTAATTGCATTTGACTGGCTTAGCGCAATCACAAAGACTGTCTGGAAACACTAGTAGTTATGAGGTGGTTAGGGTGCCCCTTGCTGATGGATGACACAGTGTAAGCTGACTGGTTTGTGCTTTTTTATGAATGACAAGAGGGCTGGCTGCAAATGTCATCACTGGACTTGAGATCTAAGGGAGGGTTTGTGTTTAGTGAGTTCTGCAGTGGCACAGATGTCTTTTGTTGAATGTCTTTATTTAAGACATGACCATCATAGACATAAAAGAAGAACAGATGCCTCATGAGCACCTGGATTGCTTGTCATGGTCACCACCATATTGTGAGTGTTTTTTTTTGCCACAAAAGCAAAGAGCTGTTTCTTATCCAAAGTTCTGGGGTAAAGGAAAAAGCCTCATTCCTGTGTTGCTTGAAACTGTTCAGATTGCTGTTCATGCCAAACTAGATTCTTGGATTATCTTGTAAGTCTGAATAATTGTTTTTGGATGTTTATGGTCATCAAAAAGTATTCTTAATAACTGAACAGTTGACATTATAAACAAACTCATGGATTTTGTTACAAACTCTAATAATACCTTAATCTGTTTTGACAGTTTTGAGTAGTGGAATCAGCGTTGGCGGTAGTCGGTGGAAACTGGGATTATTCATTTATTTACTCTTTTGTCTTGTCTGGCAGTTTATGCAATCACAACTATGATCTGAATGCTTTGATGTGCCAGACAAATATGTTTTTTCAAAAGGAATTCAAAAGGATGCTTTTCTTCATTTTAGTTTTGAATATTATTAATTAATTTAATTTATTTATATACATATTTCTGCTGTTTATTTAGAATACGTGTAATGTAGCAATGCCAGAACAGTGACAGGCATGACGGAGAAAGAAAAAGAAAATATGAAGAGAAAATGCAAATAGGAAAATAAGGTAAAAAAGACAGAGGTCCAGAAAGAGAAAACACGATGGTGGCTATTTTCTGCCAGCTCAGGGTCCAGGCCAGTGTCTCTCAAATTACAGGAATCAGGGCAGCACAGGATAAAACCACACCCCTTTCCACTTCTGAAATATCCTCTACTACCACAGCAGATGAAAAAGAAAGAGCTTCCAAACTCTTTGGCAACAATTCTTGTTATTGTATGGGACCACAGTTATTTATCAGTGGCTGTTTGACAGTCCTGGGATGCACGCTGGGCCTGTTTAGGGACAGGTGTTGTACCCCATCATATGATCAAAGCTACATCTTGGTCTCATTAAAAAAATGAGGTGGGCTGACAATTCCTTCTGAGGGAACAGTGAAGGTGGTCAAAACAGCTGAGTTTTATTCATCCGTCTGCATATGGGAAGGCCGTCAATGTATCTGCATTCTGTCTGGGCTGAGATTGGTCTAGACTAGAACATGTGTTCCCACAGGAAGTCATCCATCTTGGAATAACTGCCACTTTTTGACTTTTGCATGCAACTCGTTCAAAAGGTTTTCATAAGAATCAGAATCGAGCTTTATTGGCTTTACAATACTTCTCTCGTCGAGGCAGCCATTTTTTTGACATCAGGATAGAGATAAGAATCTTGAAGAAGAAGAGCGACACCATGAGGAGGGGCACCGTATGAGATTACAAAAAACACCTCAGCAGGGAATACACACAATATCATGTGACATCAGGAGGATATCAGAGGGAAATGATTGCAATGTGACTCAGAGGTCCACTAAGATGTCATAGCACAACATCAGCTCTCAGTTGAGCTGATAAGCTGCAAGTACAACCAGGTGCATGAAGGACTGAGGGGGAGGGGTGCAGAGTGTCTTGTTTATACAGACTTCCAGGGGAATTTAATTTTGTGGCCTCCAGATCGAGCCAAAGTAAGATAAGACAGATTGGGGGCAGACTGCAGAATTCAAACAGCCTTGAGAATCTCTGGTCCCTCAATGGCAAATCCAAAACAGTTAAATTAGACCAATCACTTGAAACAAGCCAATCGATCTTTCACTTCTCCTCGCCCAGTTGAACCTTCAACTTCTCCAAGTTGGCACCAGTCTTGCAGTAAAATCCAGTACTGCTTCCAGTCTGCGGTTCCGCTCAAGAATCACACCCAGTTTGCAGTGACCGAACCCTTTAGTCTGAGAACCGCAAGATAAGGCACACCCATCTCGTACTTTTCAGAATTTGTAGATATGCCAGGTAACCACCAGCTGGAAATCAGCAGAAATCATGATATCAGTAATCCAAATATATAAATGTTCTCAATATCTTTGACATCCGGCGCAGACAGGCATGGTGTATCAAGCTGGCTGGGTCAGATACGGGCATGAGGGCTCCCCCTTCACAAGCCTCAGGGTTGATGTTGTCCAGTGCGCTGAGTGACCAAGATACAAGATCCATAAATTGGAATTTGAAGATCGTGCAAAGAAGATTCTCTGGGACACACACACACAAAGCAGGGCTGGTGTGTTAGAGCACAGGGAGCAGTTGTGCCTGTCCTCCAAAACAGCTCAGCAAGAAAAGAAAATGCATTATGATCAAATCTAGCCTATTCACTCTTATGGTGAATTAAAAGTTAATAAAAGCTTTTCTTTTAGTTGATTGATGACCTCAAATGAAAATGTTACAACTCCATCTAAACCAAGATGCATATGTTTGATCACAGACATGTCCTCAGCAAGACTGCATGTCGATATTGTGCCATTACCTTAGCATCACCCACAGAGAGAAGGAAGTCTTGTTTTATTCATAGAGTCTCTGAAAGATGAATTCTCACAAGATTTGGAGTTTTCCAAACCCACGAAAATCCATCTTTTACTGCTCCAACTAAACTGTCCGACTCCAAGCTACTGGTGGTTCAGACCAATCATTTCTTAGCAGTGTGCTTTGGGGCGGGTGTTCAGGTATGACAATAGCAGCAAGTACCAAGGCAAATCAAAACAAACATGGCTGCACCGGTGGATGTACAAGAAGAAGTGGCTATTAAATCAGTTTTAGGAAAACTAGAGACAATTGGCTTGTTGAAAAATGAGCAAAGGTAAGAACTTTGTGCATTTCTTGATGGTATCGGTTTGTGTGCTTATCTCCAGACTGGATTTAGCAAGAGCTTGATTTACTGTGATTGGCTAAAGACAAATCATGATAGATGAGCACTTGCTGGCACGTCCTCCAATCAACTCAAAATATATACCATATACCCTCCCTTTTTTCAGGCCCTTTGAGACGGACCAATCCCAAATCTATGTGTAGCACCGACTGGACCCATGGGCCTACACATAGATCTTGAAGAGCGAGTTATCTCTGTTCTGCTAAAACCTTTGACCTTGAAACTTTATCACAATACAATACAAAGGAAGTGAATGTTACATACTATAAAAAATTGAGACTGTTGTAAAGGGTGTGGTCATGGCCGCATGGCAAATATTCATATCTTGTCATGACACTGAATGTTGCCATAACTTCCACATATTTCTTCCAATTTTTCTCCACATTTTAACAGAACAGAACCCTGTTTATAAATAAATATGAATGTACAGGAAAATATGTCAGTAATGAACTGAGCCACCTAGAATTGTTTGAACTGCTCTCCCAATTTAATGGACTAAACCTCTCAGGTCCTACACAAACGTTCTTTAACCCAATGTCTATATTAGCAACTCCAGGCAACAAGGGCCACGATCCTGCATGCCAGTCAGTTAGTATCTGTACCCAGTTATTCCTGTTAAGGATCACAGAGAGTTGATGCCTCCACAGAGAGTTGATGTAGCTTTGCCAATTAATCTGCGGGAGAAAACCAGGGTCCCTGGAAAAAACCCACCAATCCCAGTCCAGTTTTAAACCCAGGACCTTCTCACTGTAAGACAACAGTGCTATCTACTGCTCCACCGTGCAGCCCCTATGCTGTATGTATTCATCACCACTAATTCAGATGAACAGGTTGTTAACAGGCTTTTGAGCATTGGAATCTTGACTCTCAGGGACTCAAGGGTCTCAGTGACTCTTGTGACTATAATAACCTTATTCATGCTCTTGTCTCAACAGCAGCATATAAACCTGAAACATCCTGCCAATGATTTGAACTGTATCCCTTTTAATGAAAGAGGAGACATATAATGGAAAAATAAGTTTGTGCTACATTGTGACAATGGCTGGTCTTCATAGCATAGTAACAACTTTTAAAAGGTTTCTTGTTAAGAGTGCAACGGGTGGTGCTGATGTCACTGTGGTTCAGGTACCCAGAGACAGCAAGTGACTAAACAGTGGTGGAAAACAAATGATTAGATTCAGGCAAATTAACTTGAGTCAACTAATTACATTTTACCATTTCTCTTTCTTTGTAGGTGATGTGAATAGGGCTGACTTTTGGTCAGTGACATCAGCGGAATGCGACACTGGTGAGTATTGTTTAACTCTCCGACACATCAATGGAGAATAATTCCATGGAGAAAATATGTCAGGATAGAGCAGATCCGACTTTAATTGAGGTGGGATTTAACTGAAGTAATAACGAAACATTGAGCCCTTGTCCAGTATGCACAGCTATACCTTCATTGATGTAACTTATTCTGATTTTTTACATGTACTCCTCTTGAAGCTTAAAAGAGCATAAGATATTTTTGTTGTGCAAACCTTAAAGCAGTACCAAATAACTGTTAAAACTTTAGGCTACAGTTATAAAACTTGTCTAAGTAAATACTCACCAAAAAACATGTTCATCTTCATATCAGACACTCTGTGCACCTTTCCACTGTCGCCAGTCGTGCTGCTCAGGATGGGGGATTGCACTAAATTAACAATTCAACCCAATCAGCTGGTTCCTTAGACAGAAAATGTTTTATTATTAATTGGTTGATTTTTTTGTGAAGTGCCTTGAAATGACTTTGTCATGAGCTGGCTCTTTATAAATAAACTTGAACTTGAAACATTTGTCTTCCTCTTCGCCTCCTTCTTTCTCCCCTGCCTCCTTTAAAGTGCAGGTTGCAGGTTAAACCTCCCTTTAAACCAGCGTTTAGAGAAATATATCAGGAATTGGTTCTAAATAAAAAAAATACTCGAAGTATATTATTTAGAATTCTGGAGTTGTTTTTGTGAGAAAATGTAACTTCTGCCCGACCAGACGTGACGTAGGCAAAGGGAGACCCATCATCTACTTCAATAGCAATAAAATAAAAATAGCAAATTAATAAGTTAAAAGTTTGAAATCCAACTCAAACCACAGTATTCTCCAGTGTGGCTGTAACGAAAAACTTTAAAATTCAACCCTGGTCTCACCTACTCAAACAAAAAATGAAATTTCTCTAATGTTTTTTAATAAATATTGCTAAGCAAAGCTAGCATGAGCTAATTTGTGCTAACATCTTTTTGGTGTTGCAAGCTAGAAACACTCAGCGTCAGGGGAAGGAGAGAGGAAGAAAAGGAGATGGCGGCCTGACGGGCAGCAGAGTTATGGTTCAGAGCTCGGTCCGACCTCGTGTGATAGGTGTCCCGGTACGTCTGTGCTCAGGGGGACGAAGGCGACGTGTGCTGCGAGGAGCGCCCGCCTGCGACAAACCCCAACCGCGGCGGGGATGCCTGGAGGCATCTATGCTGATTCAGACAGGCGTAGCCCGGGAGAAGCCCGGCTGAAATATCCGTTCAAAGTGATGATCAATGTGTCATGCATATAACATTAGTTCTCACAGCTAGCTGCATTCTTCGTTGACTCACGAGGAGTGATCCACAGCTACAAGTTCTCTCAAAACAGTTACTTATTTGACAACACGCATGTCACGTGGCATCTAATTTTTAATATCGTTTTTTCAACAAAGTTGGTAATTAGCAGCTTGAACAAGAAATACAGATATTACTCTGTGTAGAGCTGAGCCTCTGATCGATCTGTCACACTGTCTCCCGCACCGCGGCTGCAGAAGCAGAAGCTGACAGAGGTGCTCATAAAGTTAGATGAAGTAAAGGAGCTGCACCTTGTGTGAGTCACACCTGCTTCTGTATCCCAAATTGAACTCCATCACATCCCCAGTGATCCTCCTGTCTGAAGTGAACGCCACAAACAGCTACATTTTTGTAGCCGAGACAGACGTGAAATATTTTCTTTTCAGCTGGACAAAACGCACCCAGGAACGGAAGATGGCTCCGTTTAGCGTTACAACTGGTGGCAGCTTGTTGGAGTAGCTCTGTGACTTAGATAGCACTTGCTAGCATTTTTTTGTTCTTTTTGAGTATTTCTTGCTAGTTTTTTCTTCTGGAAATATTTTCTAAATACTTTTCTTCTGATTTGGGTGCTGTGCTGATTGGGTTTTTTGCTTGATTTGTCACTTTTTTGCCACTTGTTATGATGCGTAACCATGGCAACAAGAGACTTGTTTACAAGAAAGAGCAGCTAACTGACATTTCTAAGGCTGAAATAATCCTCAAATTGAAACTCTGGATCCCTGATGAGCTCAAAAGAAGAAGACGTGGATACAGAACAGGCGCAAAGTGAAGAGAGAGAAAGAGGAAGTTTAAACCTTCACTTCCATCAGTCATATTGACAAATGTGAGATCTCTTTCCTAACAAAATGGATGAACTTGAAACTCTGTTGAAGACCCAGCCAGAGTATCAGGAATGCAGCATCATGTGTTTTACTGAGACATGGCTAAAGGAACATATCCTGGACTCCAGTTTGTCTCTGTCTGGCTTTCAAACAATACGAGCAGACAGAGATTTGAAGAGGAGCAGCAAAAGAAGAGGAGTTTGTCAGTTGATCACACCTGCAGTTGGGGGCGGAGCATCAGAGCAGGTGACATGAAGAGGCTGAACAGATTGATAAGGAGGACTGATTCTGTCCTGGAGACTGAACTGGAGTCTCTTGAGTTGATTGTCCAAAGGAGGATGAAGAACATGATGGAAAACCCTCATCATCCTCTTCAGAACACAGTAACTCAACAACAGAGTGTCTTCAGTCAGAAGATTCTTCATAATCCGCTGCAGCACAGACTGCTACAGGAGATCCTTCCTGTCCACAGCTAGAACACTCTACAGGAGATCCTTCCTGTCCACAGCTAGAACCCTCTACAGGAGATCCTTCCCGTCCACAGCTAGAACCCTCTACAGGAGATCCTTCCTGTTCACAGCTAGAACCCTCTACAGGAGATTCTTCCCGTCCACAGCTAGAACCCTCTACAGGAGATCCTTCCTGTCTACACCTATAACCTTCTACAATGTCTCCCTAAATAAGAACTGAGCTACAACAACACTTAATTTCCCTTCGGGGATTAATAAAGTATTTTTGATTGATTGATTGATTTTTGTTTTTATTTGGAAATTTGTGGACTAGTCCTGACAGCCTGTCTGTAAAGCCTCCTCAAACACAATAATTTACTATTTTAAGACAAATGAACATAATCCTAAATGAGTGGACACACTAACTCTCAATAACACAACTGCTAGCAACACGGGGCTGGAGCTGTGTGTAGTATATGACTCCCTTTGCTGACATCACAGGTCCAGGTTATGAAATAAAAAAATTGTGGCGTTATATATTGTAAAAACAAAAATACCCCACAATAAACATTTCAAATAATCATTTTGAACAACATGTCATATGCATTTTATAATATATTTAACCTGAAACTTGCTCTTTGACATTAAAATCAGAGAAAAACCATTTAGCAGCCTGCCTCGGTCCTTCAGACAGATGGTGGTGAACTTGCATGTATGAATCTGTGTGCAAATGTTGTGTGTCTATCTCACCAAGTATGCCTGTCTGTTTTTGCACTTTTCATATGACTCACCCTGTGAACAGCAAAGTGATTCTTGCAGCTTGAGTGGAAATACCATTTCTTCACTATGAGCTGAACACTGCCAGATATTTTGTTATTAAAAGTATGTGGAAGAGCTGTATGAGCACATAAAAACAGACAGTTGTGTCACAGAGCAAGAGGTCCGTCTCTGCTCTGGCATTCCTTTGCACTTTCCCTGTCATTACCCAGAGTAACAAAAACAGCACTTTCACTTGTCACTTCTCATTTCCAAAGTTAGCTGGGAAGCAGGGCCACTAAGGAGCAGGGGCCTCAGTGGCAATAATGCCCTCATTCAGCCACCAAGCTTGCTGGCTCTATGAACACAGAGAGGAAAAGAACAAAAGTGCCTCCACATTTATGCTTACACATGATGAGAGGAAGACGTTTATTTAAGAAGGTCCTGAGATTAGGATCAGGGAATGTCTCAGATGTGGTTTTGGAAGTGGTGCATTTTCACATTTGCAGCTCAAATGGCTGTGAGGTTGGTGGTGTGACAGCTGACGGACTGAGTGTTTTACAACAACATACAAAACTGGAGCTTTTCCATGGCTTCTTTAAATAAACGTATTAGCTTCAACAAATTTAAGCTTAAATTGTATTATAGAGATGGAGGTTTAAATTACATCTTGCTGAATTGCTAATAATCAAAAAGTTCTATCCTGGCCTCCTTTATCTGAGGTGATGATCCTGCTAAGTTCTACATGACCTGTACAACCTATGAGAATGAGACTGGATACTTAAAATCAGATAAAAGATGTGTCATGAAGCGAGTACTTACCTTGATATTTTCAATTTTGTTCACAACTTTTTAGACCATATTAGGATGAAGGTAAATCCAGCTAGCAATGGTGCTACTACTACATGTATCACATACAGTGGGGCAAAAAAGTATTTAGTCAGCCACCAATTGTGTAAGTTCTCCCACTTAAAAAGATCAGAGAGGCCTGTAATTTTCATCATAGGTATACCTCAACTATGAGAGACAAAATGAGGAAAAAAAATCCAGAAAATCACATTGTCTGATTTTTAAAGAATTTATTTGCAAATTATGGTGGAAAATAAGTATTTGGTCAATAACAAAAGTTAATCTCAATACTTTGTTATATAGCCTTTGTTGGCAATGACAGAGGTCAAACGTTTTCTGTAAGTCTTCACAAGGTTTTCACACACTGTTGCTGGTATTTTGGCCCATTCCTCCATGCAGATCTCCTCTAGAGCAGTGATGTTTTGGGGCTGACGCTGGGCAACACGGACTTTCAACTCCCTCCAGAGATTTTCTATGGGGTTGAGATCTGGAGACTGGCTAGGCCACTTCAGGACCTTGAAATGCTTCTTACGAAGCC